>APFE031404512.1:2588-24572 GCA_000404065.3 Pinus taeda | reverse complement strand
CCTTTGGCAAGCACTAGAGAAGATAAATGTTGCCTGGTTCGTTATCATAAACCTTGGTTTCAGTGGTTATTGTGAGTTTCCTACATGTACATCGTTCCGCCTGCTCGAGAAAAGTGAGAGCAGAAATTTGGTATGTAGCCATCTATTGGATTGGTTACATTGGAAAGCTCATTACACATGATTGTACATATCACATCAGTATGCAGGTGGTTGTCATCATGATTTGAAGCCCTCAAATCTTGATGAACTGCTGCCCTTCAAATAAGCTTTGTAAGTTCTTATTTTAGTTAAGTCAGTCACGAGTCATTTGTGAGTCAGTTTTCAGTCTTGTCATTAAGTTAGTTTGTGTCGGTTTTCAGTCAAGTTTGCAGTCAATAAATGTATTAAAAGTCTTGTGTTATCTGTTGAAATAATGACTCCATCGCCCAATGGACGAAGGCACTGTCTACTCTCCCAAAGATTTGTCGTTCTTGGCATCTCCAAGGAGCTACCATCCCCATTGGAGCCAATGTTAGAGTCGGTCTAGTTATCCCTCCGTCAGAGATCAAAGCTCTTTTTTGCATTTCATGTTTAGGTGTCTCATCAGTTTTGATCAGTTGCATTTCATTAGGCATGCCATAAATCTGACGGAATGGTTTGTGTCACTCATTCCCCTCATGTTTGGCACTACTGGTTCAGGTCTGTTCATAAAAATCAAGAGGTCAAATTTCTAGGTCATGACAAGTGTTCTCGGTCATTAGGTCTAGGGTTAAGTCAATTTTGTTTTGCGAAGTCTAAGAAGACTAGCAGGCCAGAGGGATGTCCTCGATAGGTGGTTACCTCAATAATTTTTATCATTATACAGATAGATTAGGACTTCTCTTCAAAACTCTGTTTTGAAGATAAGTCGTCATCTCATTTTTGTAATAATTTTCCAAAAATTTCAGTTCTTGAATTGTCCAGGTGCAACCTTGGTCTCCTTTGCTAGATTATATCACAGCTATCCCTGCAAAAAATTGTCAAAGAAAATCATTATTTCAACCAAATTTAAGGAGGAAACCAAAAATATAGAAGTCTATTAATCCTGAAAAAGTGTCAATGACAAAACATTACAAAATGGGTTATGGACCAAGCAAAAATCAAAAGGGAGTCTTTATAAAGATATTTCAATACATTTTCAACTCATTGTACATGCCAAGAGTGGAGAAGTTCGTTCCAAAGCGAATTTGTGAGTTTGAGTGGAGGTTGGAGCAGTTTTCAGGCGCGCGACGCACTCGGCTAGGCGTGCGGCGCACTGTGCACAAAGCCACAGTGTAAAAATACAAGCGCACGACGCATCAGGAGCGCACGACGCACTGGGTTTGGAGCCTGAAACTTGTTTGGAAACGCATCAAATCGCCTCCTCTTCTCATAAACTTGTCAGACAAAGACATCAAGCCTTCATTCCTCATTTTCAACAAATCAAACATGCACTTGGCATAGACTTTCAACACCATGAGGCGGGCACCGATACATCATATGACCAAGACAACGACTCTACAACAGAATTGCATGCACCAAGAGGGCACTAAAATGTCGAAAAGGGAGGATAGACTCTGAATCTTGGTCGAAGCCTCTTTGGGTGAGCATGTCACTTGATGAGGCACCTTCAGCCCAAATTTCAAGGAATTTGGAGAAATGTTTGTCATTTTGAAAAATTTTGTCCTAAAAACAAGTTTGTTGGCTCAACGCGTAGCGCGTCGACGCGCATGCTTATGATTGGGACACTTGTTGGAGGAAAACTTTATATTTTTGGGTTTGTCATGGTAAGTTATGCATGCTCAGCTATTTCCAAAGCATTTCATCAAGTTCTGGGTGATCAAAAGGCCCAAAGACACCATGAAAATCACCTTTTTGCCACCTTTTACACCAGCAGGAAGTACTTCCGGGAGAATGACATTTTGAGGGGGCAAATGAGCTCCAAATTGAGAAATTCCACTTGGACTGGATAGAAGACATCCAGGGCTTTCCAACCAGATATTGTGAGCTTGATTTTGATATCAGGAAGTGCCCCAAAAGGAGGCTGAAAGGCACGCGGTGCATAGAGCTCAGGCGCGCGGCACATAGAGATTTTTGGCCAATTTTTCATCTTTCAGCTCAGAAATTCGGCCAGTTTGACTAGTTTTGATTTGTGATGTAATTTTTGACTTCTCTTGATGTAATTGATTGAACATGATGTAATTTTGGCACATTTTTACTTGTTCTAGAGGATTCATTCACTAAAAGGTGAAAATTAAATGAATGAATCAGTGTCCTAGCATATAGGGGTAAGTTGTTTGACTGCCTAGATTTCAGTTCCTTGTTTAGAATTAGTTCAAACAACTCCTAGAATGATGAGCTTGACCCCTAGAGGAAAGGAAAGGGGTTAGGATGGTCTATATGATGTAATTTCTCAATCATTTTCAGGGGTTGGAGAGGTTGGACACTTGGGATTGCTTTGGCATACTATTTTACATATTTTCTCTGCTTTTTTGGCTAAGGAAAGACCAGGGTTTTGCAGCACTGTTTGGGATCCATGTGGCTTTATGTTTTGATGGTGTGTTACTTTCTGTACTTGTAAGTTGTTTATGTGTACCGCTTTCCTTCCTTAATCTTCTGCAATTGAACAAATGAAGTGTTAAGGTAGAATGCATAAATTTTCTATGCTCTGCCTTTAAATTTGTTTAATTTTCCATGTTTTCGTCTGTTTCGGGAGAATCCTTGAAAGTTTCTTACTCTCCTTAACCTCTCACCAGTCAAAATCTATCCATTCAATCACTTTAGAGGCATCAAAACAATCGCCTATCTTGCCCCAAGTAGACCTCTACAAAAGATGTGCCTCATCCCCACACCCAAAATTGCCTTTCCCTTGAATTCAACAAAACCTCAAAAAATCAATCTCAAAGTCCTTGTACTTCATACCTAGCCTGAAATTAATCATCAATTTAGTCATCTCGAACCTCATTGATTACCTTTTTCTGAGATTGACTCGGAGAGAGCCCTCTCCTGTCCTCGTAGGGCTAGCTACGAGGCTGAGCGTGGTTTGATGTAGCCTTGAGTTTTACCTTATTTCAGCCTAAGGTAGATTTGAGTGCAAACATGTTACATATTGGAATAAGAAAAATCAAAGATAATAAGTAAAAATGTAACACAAACAACTATCAAGTTATTAGAATTAACATATGCATTTCCCTATTGAATTCTCAACATTTCATGCACTCTAGTTTCTTTCATAAAATTTTGTCACGAAAAATAAAGAAACATAAAGAATCAATTCACCCATTCCAATCCTATTTTCAATCTATGTTCATATGTATTTGTCTTTGTTATATTAAAATTAAAATTTACTCCTAATTCATATGATAATTTTTATACGTTTTAAATCTGGAATTTTCATACATTCGAGCTTCAATGTAAGAGTTTTCCCAAAAAATTGCAAGATACAATAAGTAAATTCCAACCAAATCCAATTTTCAAATTCTATTTTAAATTTGTAACTTCTCTTGAGAATCTAGGAATGGGAAAGTGTCAACAATTAAAAATATTTTTGTTAGATCATCCATGTGCTTTGGGTTTAACATGAATAAATAAAATGGTTTTAAATAAGAGGGGAAATGGAGAATAGATCTTAACAAATTCAAATGACCAATTAAGATTTTAGATCAACATGTTAAAATAAGATGGGAAATTGAGAAATTAAGAATTCAACGGCAAGATAAAATAGTATTTTGAATTTTGCAATTTCTGTTGGACACCTAATCCTCTAAGGGTTATGGTGTGGAAGATAAACAATCAAAGGGAGTCCAAGAGACCTTGGAATATGGAATCCAATGATCACTCACATGTATTATAAATGTGTATAATTATTAATAGTAAATGTATTCAGGTTTTAGCTTATTTGGTTGTCCACATTCCATGTGCTTCTAACATTGTATCAGAATAAGCTTCTCCTGCCCTACTCCAATTTAGGCCACTCGTTATGGCCTCTCTATGCATGTAAGTTCTGCATTCCTACATGTAGAACTTCCATTATTGTGTGCATGCCTATTTCATGTTACGCATTGTTCGACTAACCTCTCTCAGCTAGATTCGTGTTTGATTCTCTATTCTCTGTCTCAAAAAACACACCCGCACTCCTGCCTCCCTAGACTCTGCACCTGAGCACTATGCCATCCTTCTGTTATGAGCAAACATTAATAAATTATGTGAGCAGAAAATAAATTTTATCTCATGAGCTCGGTCATATTCTCCTTTCTCTCTGTGTTGCGTTAAATTCTGCGAAAAATAGGTACACATGAAGCCAACCTGTGATTCTCATTGAAATGTCAGGTGTCTCTCCAAGAGTTGAAGCTTTATATCAAGTTATTGAACACCATGAATCTGGTCATTATTTCATATCTTTGAAAACATTGAAAAGTCAAACACTGGTCGAAACTCTCGGTGCATCATTCGGCCGTTGCTATAAAGTTGTGTGCTATTAATTAAAGATCAACATTGAAATCCAATATTATATGTGATAGGTATATGTTGGTTTATGTTAACTGTGTTGGACACCACTCTACCCATTTCATTAGTACACACCTCTTAAAACTCATTACCTCTTATATCTGCACCATTCTTAGTGGACACCATCTCTCTGTCATTCGCTCAACCTACTAAACGTGTTATTTTGGTTTAAGAATTGTCATAGCGCGTTATGCCAGAACTTAGATTCATGCTAGGATTTATATTCATGTTTCCAACAAACGAAGACGTGGTCCAGGGCATATCATTTTCACAGGGATCTCTCCAAGAGTGTTTTAGTTCATACAATGACTTGGGTAGAGAGTTGTGGGAATTCACCTTGGGAACGACATCCATAATCTCTCTCATATAATTTTGTTCGCTTGCATCTTCTCTACCAACACAAAAATTTTCATAGTCATCTTCCTCATCCTCATGATCAAGAGTCAATTTCATTCCCACCACAGACCTCATCAGCTGCTCCGCAGCCTCCCCATCCCCATCCTCCTCAACGTGGTCTCCGGGGTTTCTTTCTCTATTCTCCTTTTCATCATCAAAATCAAAAGAAAAGGCACAAGGAATTTCGTGTAAGGGTGTCACATCTCACACCAATGTGAATGAATCGTCAAGATAGGTGAAATGCGACCAATCAGTGGTAGAGGATGGAAAAAAAGTTGTATTTATCAGTTTACCAGAGTTCAAAGCAAGTGTGACAATTGAATTCAGAAAAGAGGTAGACATCACATCTAAGGCATACATAATAGCACCATCTCTCACAGGTCGTGGCCTTGGAATTGTCGATGTGAGTCTTTCAAGAAGTTTTGTAGCCACTGGAGTGCATGGAACATTTGTTGCGTTCATGTACATAGCACAAATAGTAGATTCAAAATGATATGGGAATTTCAACAAGAGATACGTGAACTAGAAAATTCTCTAATCCATAAGCACGTTTTTTGTATTGTCCAACAGTTCCCGAATGAGACATGACCTCTCTCTAGCTTTGGCATTTGTGACTTAAGATTCCTCTGAGGGGTTATATAGTGCACTAAATTATGCACATTAGAAAACTTGTTGGAGAGTGCTATGAGATTTTTCTCTTCCAAGCGTTGCATGCCAATTTCCTCGTAAGGGTTTGTACTGTTCTTTGGACCCATCACTGCCCTTTGAAAATATTTGCTATTTGCAAGGGGAGCGAAGTAACAATTTACAAAGTCCAGCTATATTAACAATGAAGTTTGAATCTTACATGGCACATTCAATGTTTATGTGGTGCGTTGAACATCAAAGTCTTTTTAATGATATGAAAGTGCATATGGTTGGAGTGGATAATATATGGGTGGGATGTATTGAGATAAGCATGACCTTTTACATATATGTGTCACTATGTATTGAAGCTTTATTCTAGCATTGAGTTAATTTGAAGACAATTGCAAACAATTTGTAAGACGGTTTGGTCTTTTTATAGAGACATTGCCTCATCGCTGCATGTTTTGGCAGTCTAGAGACTTATATCAAAGTCACTCTATTAATGAATTGGTGTTTAATATATGCACCATTGAGAAGTTGAAAAACCTCATTTCATAAGTTTGAGTGGTTAAGAAAATGGCCAGAATTAATGAGTTATTAGAGTTGATAAATACTTTAATCCACTCCAATGTTCATGATGCAATTGAAACTGGCAAAATCACTTCTCACAGACATTCGAATCTGCTTGCAAAATGCACAAGAAAAGATAGATTTTTTGTAGCTTGAATCTCAACTTCAGCAAGATGAGTTACAATAGAAAAGGCATCATCCTGAACTTGTTTTTTTTCATAAAAATCCCCTCTCTAACTTTGAAACAGGATCCTATCAGCAGCCAGTGAGTCATCAAGTCAATAATGTTGATTCAGATCAACTGCTCATTTTAGAAGAAAATTTGCATGTAGATGTTGATTCAGATCAAGATGGATATGACAAGGATGTTTCCTTTCATATTCTAGATTACTCAAAGCCCATGCAATTACAGATTGTTGGATTTCTTCATAACATTTCACCTTCTCCTATTCCAGATTCTTCTCCTTCACATTCATAGCCAAAAAATGTTAAATTCTAACACTGTGACCGAGTTGGCCATATGAGAAAACACTATTTTGATCTTCATCCATGTAATCATTGTCATAAAACCACTCATTATTCACACATATGCTTCAAAAACAAGCCTCCTGCAAGAACAAAGATTCATCTTCGATGGATCACTTCTTGGCAATGGGCTTCAATAACCAAGAAGATATTTCAGTCATATATCAGAACTTGTCCTAGAGTATTACACAATCTTGTAGTTTATTTTTCTCCATCATCTCACCTTGTACCTGACAAGAGGGTAAGTGATGGTCATATACAAGCTTCGAAGCCACATCAAGTGATCCTGAGCCACAACCTACCATACTAGATTCAGGATTTAGCCAGAGACAAAGATTCCCCTGAGCATGCCTTCAGTTGGTGATGCCTCTTCAAAGAATTTGGAACACTTCCTCTAGTAGAAGACCTCAGCTTCTTTCCAGTTTTGAAAGAGTTCTAGGAATTACATTAAGCATTCCAGAGTTGGTGTTCATCCTTAAACCATCACAAGATGAGACCTCCCTTTTCAAGTTGAGTTTCTCCCTTTTATGCGAGGTGAGACCTCCCTTTCAAGGTTGAAGGTTTCCCTCTTCAAAACATGAGGAGCACTTCCTCTAGCAGAAGACCTCAACTTCATGCCAGATTTGGAAGAGTTCTGGCAATTGCACTAAGCATTCCAGTGTTGGTGCTCATCCTTAAACCACCCCCTTTTTACCAACATTTCCGAGAGCACATTTAGCCTAGTGTTGCCATGCATTTTTGTAGATTTTGTATTACAACTCTATTCTTGGACTCATACATACCCCTTCAGGTTAGGGGGGGAAATGTTGGACACCTAATCCTCTAAGGGTTATGGTGTGGAAGATAAACAGTCAAAGGAAGTCCAAGAGACCTTGGAATATGGAATCCAACGGTCAGTCCCATGTATTATAAATGTGTATAATTGTCAATAGTAACTGTATTCATGCTTTACCTTATTTGGTTGTCCGCATTCCATGTGCATCTGAAAATTTCATTTAAAACCCATGTAAAATTTCATAAAAAAGTCAAGATACTCTTTAAAAATATTGATAAATTCTATAGAAATTAAAGAAAAGAATCATATTGATTCATAATTTCTTTTAATTAATAATTTCATTTCAATTTTATACCAAACTAGGTTTACCACATAATTTTCCATGAAAAAATATTTCAATTGTATTAATATGGTGCAAAACTCAAAATAAAAATATGGGTTCTTAAAATTACATGAAGAAGAAGAATTGATAGCCCAAAACACACTTCAAAATTCCTCCTTACAGAGCATCGAAATTCCAGCGTTTTATGAAAATTTGACATAGATTCCCCTACACAAAAAAATTTCTCTTTTTTTATATCAAAATGAGGCCTATATAGGCACCCAAGAGTCAAGACCCTAGTCTTAAACCACTAGTGGTATTCAAAAACCACTTGGAATATTTTACAAAATGACAGTTGTCATGTAACTAACTTCATCTAGAAGTTTCTTAAAAATATATATAGTTGTAGGGTGGGACCAACTTGATTTGGTTGTAGTGGATTGTCCTTCTCTCTCTTACATGTACTTTGAGTGATCTTCTATCTCATGCTTGGGCACTAGCTAGGTTGCGCACTACCTGGGTTGGGCTACTGATGGTGCTGACCTTAGTTGTGCCAATGTTGGTGTCGATGGTTGAAGTCATGTATGTTTTTTTTTATGGAAGGTTGGAACTTGAGCCGCCTTTGCCAATGACACCTATGACGTTGATGTATATCCCCTTCAAATGGCCAATTCATACAAATCCATCATACCTCTCCATTATTTTCCCAAAGGGATGTCACATGAATGTGCATCCAAAATGTTCCCTTCCAAAGTCATGACCGTTTCACAATCCACTTTCCCTTGCTCTTTGAATATGATATTTAATATGAAAAAAACTTCAAAATAGTTTTCATATAAATTTACAATATTGTTTCCCTATAGTGGATGGTCCTCCTCACTAAATCCTTTATGATTTTCCTTAATGTCATCGAGGATTTTCATGATGGATTTCCTGGAATATAAATCCCCATTCCCATAAAATAATGGTGGGAATTTCCTCTTGTATAGCACTTTGGATATGTCTTTAAAACCTTGTACTTCATTTGACAGTGCCTCTTCTTTATTTTGTACCAATGTTACCAATTATTTTTCTTCATCTAGTTGGCTCTCACAACCCACCTTGATCTATCAATATTTTCTTTGACTATCTCTTCCTTGGGCATATGGTTAAGGAAATTTATTATCACTCCAGCCTTGGCGGGGAAGTCTCCAATAACATTCTTAATTGTGTCCATTTCCTTGTAAACCATTCTAACATATTTTATGTTTTCTTGGATCAACTCCAAGTTATCCCAATGCTTATCCACTACCTTTATGATCCTATTTTTGAAGAAAAGTGTAACTAGGTTCGGTATTTGTAAATGTAATTTTGATCTCTGTACTTGTCAAGAAAAATAGATATTGTTTGTAAATGATTCGAATGAGTTTCTTGCTCATTCCATAGGTCTATGAAAGTCAAAGAATCAAAGTCATGTTAAAGAGCTCCTCTTGAGCATGAATATGGGTCAACCTAGTGTCAAGTAGCCCTCCAAGACAAGCACCATCCTCCAAAGAAGAATATTGTCAACAAAATGATGTGAAAGACAATCAAGTCAGCTTCAAAGTATATATAGATGACATGTTGTCTCAATAATAGAATGCAACGGTTCACTAATTTCATGTTGGCTTGCATACATGGACTAACACCTATAAATACACAATATGAGTAATCACAAGAGGACATAACTTTGGATCACTCTAAAACTTTGATGGCACAGTAAGGATCTCAGTGATAAACACAGTGGCGTCTTCGCATAAGATCTCTAAAATATCAGGTAAGCAGAGTGACACATAATCTCGGGTTTCTCTGTGATATTTTGTGGGAAAAAGGACTTTGAATACCTATGGTATCTTCAATGATGATCACAATGAAATATAGCAGTCTCATGACCATGGTCCCTTCTCGATTTCAATGACTACTGTCTTGGAAGTTAAAGTCTCAGCATGCATACAAAGATCCTCAGTCATAGTCCATCTAAACTTATATATATACACAGCCACATTGTTAATATTTTAGTATTTATGTATATATGATGGAGAGGATTATACAGTATTAGCATATCATCAAGACACAATCATGATCTATGTTTATTCACAACCATGGTCTCAGGAATATCTATGTAGTAGTGCATCAAGATGACACAGTAATGATGGTGTAGTTGAGACTATGCAACAATGATCTAATTGTGAAAATGGAGTAATGGTGCAGAAGCAATGATCTCATTTTCATAATGAGTATCTCAGTACAGGCACAATAATGTTCTTAGTGATGAAAACAAAAAGGAAGATCTCAGTGGTGCAGTGATGATGAACGAAGAAGAGGATTGATGTCTTGATCTTGGAGCAATATTATAGGTCAAGGGTCATGGTCTTAGTATTCATCAATTGGAATCTCTATAATAATAATTTTGTGTGGGTTTTCCTCTCCAAGAGGGAGAGGTTTTGGCCTGGGAAGAATGCCAACATCTTGTGTTCTTTTCTCTTTGTTTTGGTATCTATTTGATGACGTAAGAAATACAAACACTAATGATATCAAGTAAAATATTGCGCTAATAAACTAAAGATAGAATATCTCACAAATAATTATCATTCTAAGAAGAATCTAATCAACTCTAACTATCCTATATTCTTCAACATGGTATCAGAGCTATGGTTATAGTCAAAGAAAGGGCAGAAAAGTGACATTTCAAGGATCAAGTTTCTACCAAGGCATCAAAGCAAGCTAAAGGAAATCAAGATCTGCATTAAAGAAACTAACCTTGATCTTGATCAAACCCTAGCAATCTACATCATAAATTTTTTCTATCCTCATCAAAAG
Organism: Pinus taeda; assembly: GCA_000404065.3. Classification (NCBI taxonomy): domain Eukaryota; kingdom Viridiplantae; phylum Streptophyta; class Pinopsida; order Pinales; family Pinaceae; genus Pinus; species Pinus taeda. Next base: position 14,016 of record APFE031404512.1, on the reverse strand, counting down.
GCCACCAAGACCCTCATAAAGATGTCTACAAAAAAAATAGCTCAAAGGATTTCAAAATGAATATTACATCAACTTGGATAAAGTTGAAACCCTAACAGCAATCTTGATCTACAAAAGAAGGCAAAGCATATTGAAGGCACTGTCATCTCCAAGGTTATGAAATAAATAAAGGATCATCTTCTTTCCCTAGAAGAAAACCATCCAAGGAAGCATTAAATCATCCTCATCAAAAGGGAGCAACCTTTTCTATTTAAGGAAAGACTTTCTCACTTGAAAGAAGATCATCCAAGAAGAAGCCCTCATACATATTCGTCAACCATCATCAACATGATCAAGGTGAAGATTTCATCTTCACATGAAAAGTAATTATATTTTAATTCTATAATTAAGTTTGGTTAAATTATTTCATGATTGCAAGGACATCTATAGGTTGGATGGGTTATCAAGATTCCTTGCATGAAGAAGGAGGATAGTCATAGTCCTCTAAGAAGCTGAAGTCACTAAACATATCAATAGGTATCCTCTAAATTTATGGAAAGGGATGCTTATGAAAGATCCCCTCACATAGAAATATTGGAGACATCAAAGGGATGTAGATGATAAAATCATTCTCTAAAGATGTAATGAACAATGCCACATGAAATCTGATCTACATGAGACTAAAGGGTATCAAAGGATGTAGGATATCTTCCATCTACAAGACCTAGAAAGGAAGATAACCAAAATGCACTAACAAATAATCAAGGTAACAAACATCCATGGGATAAGAAGGTTACCCCATTCGAAAACTTATGGTCTCTGTGCTAAATAGAGAAAGACAAGTGGATGGCAAAAGTATTGAAGGGTAAAGGACTAAATCATGTGCAAAAAGAAAAGAGAATTTTGGTCCTCAAACAAGACAAAATAGGTATAGCTAAAATTATGAAAACGTGTATCACTAGATAGATGGAGGAAGCTAAAGAAAAGGGCCATGGAAAGAGGGAGTAATAGATCTCTATGATTAGGATAATATCCCTCGCAAAAGGGTCCTATCATAAGTGTTTGTTATAAGATATGAAAATGATGATAAGATGCAACATAGCACCATGGAAGCATTAGAGACAAGAGCTTGTGACATCACCATGGGAATCATGAAGTACAAAAATCCATGACAGAAAAAACATGAAGGATATAGCTCTTGGGAACCCCAGTGGGCATTGAAGGAAAGGAAGAAATCATCTAGGACAAGGCTCATCATACATCAAGTCAAAAAGGAAACATCTGCCAGTTCGGGATATACAAGATCCTCAAAATTCTTTGATGGAATCCTCATCATAGGGTTCACTAATATAGAGAGGAAGAAAGTGTTTCAACAAGAAATCCAACTTATGGAATGTATGAGATGATGGTGTGATGACATGAAGCGGATCAAGGGATTGAAGATCTTTTCAATCAAGGAAGTTGTTGGAAGAAGCCTCGATAACCTGAAGGTAAAATAAGGTATTTATGTTTGTGTTTAATATTATAATGTAATTTCATATAGTTATAGGTAAGAGGGATCATTTCTTCTATTTTAAGAAGAATGATCAAGAGAAAAAGCATCTCCTCCTCTTAATGGATATAAAAATACATAAGACACACTAGATGAAATCAACATAATATGTCCTCATATGAAGTATGAAGTGGTTGATCACAACTAAGAAACTCTTATTAAACACACCTAGGAATGGAATGTGTAAGGAAGGAAGAGATCATGATATATGCAACCATGATGAAGGAAATCAACATCCAAAAGATCAAGAAGACTTGACTATAAAATATCCCAGAAAGATATGGAGACTCTAATGGAAATGACGTAGACTCTTGAAAATGGATATCTTTTGGAAATGTCTCAACATGAATGCAAGATTCTTATACTTACATAAACATGTCATGATGAAGAGCCATATAGTAAGGTACGATTTGATTTAATGATATATTTGATTTCTTGAATAATATATGGATAAGTTCATGCAGGGCTACTTGCAAGTACAACTAGCATTCATGTGATGAATGGAAGAAGCATGATCAGAAAGGAGTAGTCATATGACAAAGGTTCTAGATATGAAGAAGGCCACTTTCCATGAATCAAGGAATGACATGACGAACTAAGGAGGAAAGTGATCGATGGTTTTTTCCCTACAATAAAGAAGCTCAACAGTTTTTCATGACAAGAAGGAGAGAAGTTGATTAAGGGACCCACGAAGAAGTTTTTACTGATGTATGGAAGAGTCCCTAGCTAAAAGGGAGCTCTAACTAGTCCATGATCAAGAGGGAGATTGGATTAGATCACCCCTGATTAAAAAGGAGTGACAGATGTGTTTTTCTATTTCATGTGTCATGGACTAGACCAGGACTAACAGTCGTAAGTCTAGGTGAAGTCCATGAATGGAAATGTAGACACATGATAGACACAACATTATTTCCTTCACCTGGGAAGAAAGAATGGAGGATTGGGTAATCATCTGGCATCTGATGCTCTTTGAGGATGTGTAGGGCATCCAAGATAAGAGTAGGCAAGAGGATTGATATTCTTTGAGGGTTGGGAACCCAAGATAATAATAGTCCTAGAAGGTCATAATCAGTCAAAACCCAAGTGGGTATTTACCTTGAGAGACAATGATGAAGGTGTCTATAAGCATTGGTCTCACCAGAATTGTAGCTCATGGTCTCATGAAGAGATGGAGTTGTTAGTCAATGCCTTGCACTATGACAATGTTGGTTGATATGATGATATACAAATGGGATTACCAATCTGATTCTTCTTATGATAAGTTCTTCAGATTGACGATGACCAAGTATCATTGTAAATACCTCCCTAATTAAGAGGGATTTTTGAATAAAAGTGTAACTGGGTTCGATATTTGTAAATGTAATTTTGATCTTTGTACTTGTCAAGAAAAAGAAATATTATTTTTATAAATCATTTGAATGAGTTTCTTTCTAATTCCATAGGTATAGGAAACCCAAAGAATCAAAGTCATGTTAAAGAGCTCTTATTGAGCATGAATATGGTCAACCTAGTCTCAAGTAGCCCTCCAAGACAAGCACCATCCTCCAAAGACGATGTGAAAGATAGTAAAGTCGGCTTCAAAGTATATAGATGACATGTCGGCTCAATAAAAGGACGTAACAGTTCACTGAGTTCACATCAGCTTGCATACATGGACTAACACCTATAAATATGCAAATGGAGTAATCACAAGAGGACATAGCTTTGGATCACTCTAAAACTTCGATGGCCCAGTAAGGATCTGAGTGATAAACACAGTGACATATTCGCATAAGATCTCTGAAATATCGGAAAATCACAGTGACACATAATCTCGGGTTTCTCTATGATTTTTTGTGGGAAAAAGGACTTTAGATACCTCTGCTATCTTTAGTGATGATCACAGTGAAATATAACAGTATCATGACCATGATCTCTTCTTGACTTCAGTTATTACTATCTCGGAAGTTACACTCTTGGCATACATATGAAGAACCTCAGTCATACTCTATCTCGACTTATATATATATATATACATAGTCACAGTCTTGATCTCACAGTCTTCATGTATCTACGATGGAGAGGATCATATAGTCTCGACATATCATTAAGACACAATCATGATCTAAGCATAGTCACAACCATGGTCTTAGGAAGATCTTTGTAGTAGTGCAGCAAGATGACATAGTAATGATGGTGTAGTTTAGACAGTGCAACAATGATCTATGTGAAGATGGAATAATGGTGCAAAAGCAATGATCTCATTGTCATAATGAGTATCTCAATATAGGCATAATAATGTTCTCAATGATGAAAGAAGCAAGGAATATCTCAGTGGTGCAATGATGATGAACTCAGTGATGACAAAGAAGAGGATTGGTGTCTTGATCTTGGAGCAGAATTATAGGTCAAGGGTCATGATCTTGGTATTTTTCAATTGGAATCTCTATCAAAAGAATTTTGTACGGGATTTCCTCTCCAAGAGGGAGAGGTTTTGGCCCTAGCAGAATGCCAACATCTTGTGTTCTTATCTCTTTGTTTTGGTAGCTATTTGATGAAGTAATAAATACACACAGTAATGATATCAAGTAAAATATTGTTCTAATAAGATAAAGATAAAATTCCTCACAAATAGTTATCATGAGGAGAAGAATCTAATAAACTCTAACTACCCTAGATTCTTCAACATCTATCCCATATGATTCTTTTAGCAGCTTTGAAAGAGGATTTACTTGGATTCTTCCTCTTCAAAATTTCCAATTCAGCCTCAATTTTCTCATTGTGTTCTTGTGCCTGGTATATCTCCATCTTGTTCCTCTTAAACACTTATTCCTTTTTATTCATCTCTTTCTCTTGATTTGAGTGTTATATAGTGAAATAACTCCTCATCATCTCAGAGGAGAATATCAGACACTTGGCTAGAAAGAACCATAATTTTAAGCCTGTTTTGAGCTATAATGCTCCCTGCTAGACCATTCAGGGAGTTTTAATGTTGTTCTAGAGCTAGAAACCTGTGTTACCCTAGAAAGCATGTATCTTCACTGTGAGCACGTTACCATAATTTCATGTAGCCATGAGAAAAATTCACAAGTCATTGTCACTATGTCATTTACTCAAAGTTGACTCTAAAAAGCTGGAAGAGATCACCTCAAACTCATCTATAGATGTTTCCTATCCTGAATGAGACAACTAAAGGAGGAAGAAACAAAGCAACAAAACATCTTCCATTCTTATTGGATTTTTCCCAAATTGAACTGGCGAAGGATTTGGTTGTTTTTTCAACCTCCCAAATCCTATATATTGCTAGGCCTTTTTAATTGAGATTAGAATTCATGTATTGTTATGCTGCTAAGATATTGTTTGAGAAATATATTTAGGAGCTAGGATCTGGAGGAAGGCATGGTGTAATGTCTCATGGTTGTAATCTTCCTTCTCTTGATTTAATAATATAGAGCAATGGTTATTTTTTTTATATTTTTATATTTACATGCTTGTGCTTCTATGATTAAGACTAATGGTGTAATATTAATGCATTCAACTCTTATATGTTGTTATTTGTTAGTATGTTAAATTGATTAGGTTTATAGATGTTGAGTAGATAACTTGTTGTCCATATTGTGTGCAGGTCTCACTCTTGGACTTGATCTAGGACTCTTTCTCTACCACACTAACTACTCCAACAGAGTTATGCAAAGTATAAACAACTCGTTACTCACTTTTCCCTTGTCAATTCTAGACTAGTATTAGTATTTTTAAGTGTTTCTTTCCTTAATAATCTTAGATCACTTGATCCATCTGCCCTAGGTTTCGGGAAAAACTGAGAGGGTTTCTTGTCCATCTATCCGCTCACTAATCCCTACAGCAGAATTGGTGACTCCATTGGGGATCATTCTTTGGTTCCTAGTTCATATCTCCTAGACCATGTATCTATGGTGCTCTCTAGTATTACCTACTCTTGTCAACTTGGATTCCTTGCATTTTTCTTTCTTGCATCCTAGTGTTTTTTATTTGCCCTTGCCTTAACCTAGATTTCCCCTTCTTCTTTTTTGACTAAGAATTTTGTAACACACCCTTATAGTGCCTTATAGAGTATTATAACACATGTATACTTCTATCACAGAGTGTTACCCTACCTGAAAGTGCCCTATGTAGCTTTGAGACCTATGTTATAGTTCCAAACCTCTATTTTCCACCCACTTCTGTGGATTTCATTGTTTGAAGTTTCTACCTCATTATTGATCCTTGGGTATGTTTTTCTTGGATTTTTTCTATTGGTTGCATGGATGTATTTGTCTTCTTTTGAAAAAGTAGCTTAATTTCATTATATTGGAAAAAGAAAAGAAAAAAACAAATTATGCTTTATGTCTTTTTAACTAGTTTATATAAGTTTACTCTGGGTTTATTCTTAGTATTGTATGTCTACATTTATTTTTGTGTGTTAGAGAAACATTAAGTATGTTTGGTTTTGTGAAAGATGTTTAGTTACTCTCTCCTTGTATAAATCCATTCTCATTGAACTGAAATTGAAAATCTTATTTTGTGCACGGTTTGAGTTAGGTCTCAAAAACATCATACATCAACACCCACCTGAAGATATTAATCAAGTACCCTTAAAAGTAATCTTGTAATAAAATTGATTGACAACTCTTTTTCAGGACAAGCACATATTAGTTCATGGTAGATTCTTAGGTTTGACTGTGTAAGTCAATTCCCCAAGACTGTAAAACCAAACTAGTGTCATTAAATAGAGAAGATCATGTTGCAATCACATCGATTGGGAACACTCCTCTAACATAGGAGTTATGTGTGAGGCAACATCAAACTATGAGAGCAGGTAGCCCGCCTTCAATTGCATTTCGATGATTATTATTTGTACCAAGGATCTTTTTAGGGATATTGGAGTTGAGTCAAGGACTCAGGTGTCCTTCCCACACAATATACTATCCACGATTGAGACCCCCTCGGTGGTTCCTATGATTTGAGGTGAGCTTACTAGCCATACTTCTATAGACTTATGGAAGGTGACTAAGGTGGGATGTCCCGGAACCTAAACAGAAGATCCTACTTTGTCTTTGGTTTTTTGGGAGGGTATTCATCTTCATGAGAGTGTGTGGCCCATTCTTATCGAGGTTCGAGTGAAGCTTAGGAGTAATCATAAATGTCACTTTCCACCACCTCTCTCTTATAGCCCTTCGATACTAGGTTCCATCTCCAGCTAATTGTGGCTATGAGACAGTGTTTTCTAGCTACTTGTTGATCTCTTTTAGAGTTTTTGTTTTTATTTGTGTTCTCTTCGCTGCTAATACTAATATATATATCACTCTTAATTTAAAATTATATTAAAATATATCATTCACCATGGCTACACAATGCCCTCACCATCAGGCTTGATGATTACAAGGCCTTCCTCCACTTTTTGTGGGGGATTTTTTGAGTGAATTAAATTCCCCTGTTACATAAGGGAATCAGTCTCTAGTATCAAATACTAAATCGCAAAGCACTTCCCAAGAGTCTCTTTTACCAAGGGATATCTTTACCAAAGGTTTTGTACCTCATTTTAAACCTCTACTTAGGAACCTTATTGGGATTGCTTTGGTTCAGGTTGCACCTTTGCCTATTATGTCTTCATCGATTTCCACTCCCAACATCTCAATGAATACTAATGGGTCATGGTATTTTGTGGACAACTTTTCTCCACTTTCATTTACCCCGCCTACAACCATTTCAACACAGTTTATTGGTTACCCTACTATTCAGACTATGCTTAGTCCAGGAATCCTAACTACACCTATTGATCTAATAATCACTCTATAAGTGACATCAGTTAAAGTTTTATTTAACAAAAGGTATTATAGACTCATGTGTCGGTGTGTGTTCTGTGTTATTTAAGCAATAGATCGATCATATTGCCAATACACAGACATTTAAGTGGAAAGACAACAGAGAAATACAGTAAGCAACCATAAAGAGACAAGCAATTTTAATAAGGAGTTCACCCTATTCTCCAGGGTTACATCTCTGGTCCAGCTTTTAGTGGTGGCCTTGTTTTCTTGTGTCTTTAAATAGAGAATTACAATACAAGGACTCAATGTGAGTTCTCCTGAAGCAGGTTTTTCTTGGCAGGGTGGTTCCTTGGATTCCCCAAGCCACTGGAGTACATAGACTCTTCTTCTTCCTACCAGCTCTGTGACCTTTTGGTCTACGGTGGTAAGAGCCCAACGTGGTGTTCAGCCTGGACAAGTCCCTCTATGGGTTGGCTCGAATCTCTCAAGTTCGATGGTGCTCGATGTTGCCGCTACGTCAGCTCAGCCCTCTGTCTCATCCTGCTTTTCTCTTGCTTTACTGCCTTCTTCTCTGTGTATTCCTTCCTCCTCTCAGGATTCTAGTCTTTCTCCTTCGTCGCTCAGACTTCACTCTGACTTCCACTTGACTTGACTTGACTTGACTGTGTATTCTATCTATATTCATGGCATTTAGCCATTCGTTTCTATGCCTATTCAGTTCCTCTTCTACCTCTGTCAATTCGCCTTCTGCAGCTGTGCTTGGATCTCCCTGTTCGGCGTCAGCATGAGCACTTAGGGACTGTCCACGTGTCCTCATCTGAACAGTGCCAGCCTACCCGTTGGTTTGTTTCTTCAATTACGTCGTGGATGCGTTCTTCCTCCACTATGGCAGTCAAAAGAATTCCAAATCCCTTTAGAACACAGCTTAATTCCTTATCGATTCCGCTTCCTCCATTGGGAACAATCTCAGCCATTCGATCTGGGCTCCTCAAGATCCAATGTCATACGCACGTCCCGCATGGTTGACTTGCTCGACCAATAGCGCGCAATCAACGGCAGTTTTCTTTCACCTCCACCACCACGCGTTGATTGTTGAGTGGGATCTCTCCACTCTCCTCCAAAACCGTTTACCGTTTAAGGGCGCCCCAATCAATACCACCAGTTTCTAGACTGCAGGTCCTGCCTTTGTCCTTTTAGCACTTTTTTTTTCTCTTCCCACGGCTCCCCGACTCCCAACATGACTGAGTGCTTAAGGCTCCTCCATTTTGGCCATGTTTGCCTTGCAATGTAAAAATCACCTCCTTTTCCCGATTTGGGGCTCCCGGGGGCTACTTTGACCTCCTACGTAGTCTCCATGGGCCTCGGTCAATGCACTTTTGATAGAGGTCCTCGTCATTCCATGTTGGCTGCCATTGCCACTGGTTTAGGTTTTTTTTTATCGTTGTTTTTGGAATTTTTAGAGATTCGTCCCGACTTGATATAGTCATGGTTCTCTGCCAATATTTAATGGATCCAATTCGGATCATGGCCTTCCTACTGAAAGAGCTTTTGGACCACCAAAATTTGGTTTTCTTCAAGCATCGACTCAATGAGGAAACTGTTGTCTCACTTTCCCAATCTCAATCCACTTCGCACTGCTCAGCTTCGAACCTTTAAGCTCAATCTTGAGGTATTCCACTTGTCCACTTCACATCATCCTTACCTTCCTGTCCAGCAATGTGTCTTCCCATAATTCATTAAGATATTCATGTAGCAAGTCATCAACAAAAGGTAACTGACTCTACTCTTTAGGGTCCTCAATCATTGAAAGTTCAAACAACCTCAAGCAATTTGCATTTATGACTGAGTAGATGTGCATGTAAGCTGGTAGATCAAGGTGAAAATCATTTTCACCAATCTTCTCAAGTATCCTGAAGGGTCCATACCTGATAGGTTTTAGCTTTTTACTTTCACTTTGCATCCTGTCCTTGCTGATATACAGCCAGACTTGGTCTTCAACTTGAAAACTATGCTCCATCCAATCCTTATCGTGCCTAGCCTTGTACTTAGCCTGGCTCTTTTCCAGCTATTCTTGTATTGCTTGGTGGATCTCTTAGATCTGTTTAATGAACCTTGTTTCCTTATCCACATCACTGTGTCTATCAACCATGGTATCTTTACCAAAGAAAAAATCCAGAGGGCACCTTGGTATGAAACCAAAACAGGTATCAAAAGGAGATCTCTATGTAGAAGAGTGTTTGGCTCTATTGTAAGCATGTTGCACATAACACAAGTGTTCATCCCAAAGTTTAGGGTGCTTGCTGCAATATCCTCTCAGTAACTGGATCACCGTCCTGTTAACTACTTCTATCTGGCCATCTGTTTGTGGATGAAAAGTTGTACTTTTATTTAATTTGGTGTCCATTAGTTCCCACAGACTTGATCAAAACTTCCCCACAAATCGGGTGTCTTGATCAGATATAATAGAAGTGGGTAATCCAAAATGAACCCATACATGTTCAAAGAACAATTTTGCAGTGTGTTCAGCTATAATCTGTTTACTACAGGGTATCAAAATACACATTTTGCTGAACCTATCCACAACAACATAAATAATCATGACCTTTCATAGATTTAGGCAATCCTCCAACAAAATCCATGGAAATACTTTCCCAAGGGTGAGAAGGAACTGGCAATGGAGTGTACAAGCCTAGTTTTCTATTGTTGGGCTTGCTTTTCTCACACATAGCACATCCCTTTACATATCTAGAAACTGTCTCACTCATTCTCAGCCAATAGTAGAACCTTTGTAGCTATGCAACTATTTTACTTACCCCAAAGTGACCTGATATCATAGAAGTGTGTGCTTCCCTAATTATCTTTACTCTCTCAGTTTGTGTTTCCCACAATGATATAAGAGTCAGTCCTTCATGTGATAGTCCAATTCTTCTATTCTTTTGCCTTGAATCAAAGTTGCATATACATCCTTAAAGTCCATATCCTAAGCATATTGTTCCATGTAGCTTTCATGCAGCACAGAATTATGCTTAAGTATGGTAGATGCATTTATAATGGGTCAAGATAACATGTCTGCAACCTTGTTATGTATGCCCTTTTGATATCTGATGTCTAAATGAAACTGTTGTAGAAAACCCATCCATCTGTAATGTCTTGATTTCTGCAACTTAGTTTGGGAGTGTAGGTATTTAAGTGGTTGATGATTAGTATGTATTACTGTTTCTTTTCCCATTAAGTAATGTTTCCACTTTTTCACACTCTGAACTAATGCATACAATTCTTTATCATATGTAGGATAGTTAACTACTACAAGATTAAAAGTCTCAAAATGATAACATATGGGTTTACTGTTTTATGTCAACACTGCTCTCATGGCATAGTCACTTGCATCAGTTTGGATCTCAAATGGTCTTTGTAGATATGGCAGTGCTAGTACCAGTGTTGTACTAATCCTTTCTTTCAAGGTGTCGAAGGCTTTTTGCTGTTTGCCTCCCCACCAAAACACCTTGTTCAATCCTGTCAAGGCATGTAAAGGAGCTGCAATTAAGGAAAAATTTGAAATGAACTTCCTCCAATATTGTGCTGCTCCTAAGAAGCTTCTCACTTCTGTAGCAGACTTGGGTTTAGGCCAGTTTACAATAACTGCCACTTTAGAGGGATCTATTTTCAATTCACCTCCCCCTACTATGTGACCCAAATAATTTAGAGAGGTTTTGCCAAATTCACATTTGGAGAGTTTAACATAAAGTTTTTCTCTTTTCAAAACATCTAATGTCTGCGTAACATGCCTTAAATGTTCTTCCCACGTTTTACTAAAAATCAGAATGGCATCCAAATACACAATAACAAAATAATCAAGAAAAGGTCTGAGTACATCATTCATTAATCTCATGAAAGTAGCAAGGGAATTGGTCAAGCCAAAAGGCATAACTAGCCATTCATACAATCCCTGATTTGTTTTGAAAGCAGCCTTCCATGCATCTTCCTCTGCAACTCTAACCTGATGGTATCCACTGTGCAAATCCAGCTTGGTGAAATAAACAACTTCCTTCAATTGATTTAAAAGATCATCTATGCGAGGAAGGGGATAACGATTTTTTATTGTTATCTTATTCAATGCTCGGTAATCAATGCACAT
>APFE031404505.1:0-111256 GCA_000404065.3 Pinus taeda | reverse complement strand
GGAAGAGGAAGAGGTCAAGGCAGAGGAAACAAAAGAGGAAGAGGCAGAAGCCAGAACAAAGGTGGAAGGAACAGTCCAGCAAATGCTCAAGGAAGAGGCAACAATCCAAATCAGAACCAAGGCCAAGGCAGCAGCCAACAAAGTCGACAACATCATGCTCAAGGACAAAGGTATGAAAAATCCAATGTCCAATGTTATTACTGTAAAAAATATGGGCATTATGCCAGTGAATGTAGGAAGAAGCAGCATGATATGAGTAATAGACCAAATGCAAATGTCACTAGAGAAATCATCAATCAAGATAATGTGTTGTTAGCTTGTAACATGGCTAAAACAAATAGTGAAGACATATGGTTTTTAGACTCAGGTTGCCGCAACCATATGACAGGAAACATAGCCCTGTTTTCTGCTTTATATCAAAATGTGAAATCAGAAGTTACACTTGGGACTGATAGCAAAATTTCTGTTATGGGAAAATGAGAAGTCAAAATATTTACAAAGAAGTGTGAAAAGAAAACCATAGCAGATGTCTACTATGTCCCTGGAATGAGATGTAACTTCTTGAGTATTGGGCAACTTGTCCATAAAGGGTACAATGTTTTATTTAAGAATGATGTATGCACCATCATGGATATAGCACCCAGCAAAAGATGTATTGCTGAAGTGAAGATGACGAGGAATAGGATGTTCCCTCTCAGAATAAGGGCAAATTTGAAAAACAAAGAAGTAATTGCAACAGTAACCCAAGAGGCTTACCAAAGCATGACAAAGGATGAAAATTGGTTGTGGCACTTGAGATTTGGACATCTCAATTTTGGAGGTCTTAATTTGTTGAGCAGAAAAGGAATGGTAAGAGGATTACCATTGATAGAGAAACCAGACAGCCTTTGTGAAGGTTGTATCTTGGGAAAACAACACAGAGAAAGTTTTCCATCAGGGAAAATCATAAGGGCAAAGGCACCCTTAGAGATTGTCCATCAGATGTATGTGGACCGATGCAAACTCCATCACTAGCAGGCAGCCAATATTTTCTAACTTTCATTGATGATTTTACTAGAAAAACTTGGGTATATTTCCTTAAAAACAAAAGTGAAGTTTTTGAAAAATTCCGAAATTTCAAAGCACTTGTAGAAAACCAAAGTGGGATGCATATCAAAGTTCTGAGAACTGATAGAGGAGGTGAGCATATCTCCAAGGAATTCCTACGGTTTTGTAGAGAAAATGGAATTCACAAACAATTTACAACAAGGTACACCCCACAGCAAAATGGAGTTGCTGAAAGGAAGAACAGGACCATCATGGATATGGCGAGGAGCATGTTGAAGGTAAAGCATTTTCCAAATGATTATTGGGCTAAAGATGTAAATTGTGCAGCGTATATTTTGAACAGGTGTCCTACAAAAGCAGTGATGAACAAAGTTCCGGAAGAAGCATGGAGTGGCAGAAAGCAAGGAGTCACCCACATGAGAGTTTTTGGATGTGTGGCTTATGCACACATTCCAGATCAACTAAGGAGGAAGTTGGATAGCAAAGGGGAGAAATGTATTTTCATTGGATACAGTGAGGAATCCAAAGCATACAGATTGTATATCCCATCTACCAAGAATTTTTTTGTAAGCAGAGATGTTCAGTTCATTGAGGAGGAAGCTTGGGATGGAAGCATAGAGAAAACAGTGAATGTTAAAAATTGTTTGTCTCATGATGAAGATGATGAGGAGATGGTTGAAACACATCTCCAAATAGCAGTGCCAACACAAGGGCAGCAATCGACACCCTTGAGGAGAAATGGAAGTGCTTCTCGAAGCACACCACAAGGAGGAAATTCAAGTGCTTCTTCAAGCACTTGCACACCGAATGAAAGAGGTAAAAAGTTTAGAAACTTAAGTGACATTTATAATGAAGGAATGAATTCCTTATTTGCCTTGTATTGTCATGTTGATGATCCTATTAATTTCGAGGATGCAATTAAAGATAAGAAATGGATAGAAGCTATGGATGAGGAAATGAATGCCATAGAGAGAAACAAAACATGGGAGTTGGTTGAGCTACCAAAAGGTAAAGAAGTCATTGGAGTTAAATGGGTTTATAAAACCAAGAGTAATGCTGAAGGCAAAATTGAAAGACACAAGGCAAGGCTAGTTGTCAAAAGGTACAAGCAGCAGTATGGGAGAGATTATGAGGAGACTTTCGCACCGGTTGCAAGAATGGAAACCGTAAGAGCAGTGCTATTCATAGCAGCTCAAAACAAGTGGAAAGTTTACCAAATGGACGTGAAGTCAGTATTCCTAAATGGAGTGTTAATGGAAGAGGTTTACATTGAACAACCTCTAGGCTATTAGAAGAAAGGTGAAGAGCACAAAGTGTGCAGATTGAAGAAAGCTCTTTATGGGCCGAAGCAAGCGCCAAGAGCATGGTACAGTAGGATAGACTCCTATCTACTGGAAAATGAGTTTGACAAATGTGAGGGAGAACCCACAGTCTACATCAAAGAAAAAGATGGTAAATTGTTAATTGTTGTGTTGTATGTTGATGATGTTATTTTCATAGGCAATGATGTTTATTTTATTGAAAATTTCAAAACAGTCATGAAAGAGGAATCTGAAATGACTGACATGGGTTTGCTGAGATACTTCCTAGGAATAGAAGTAGATCAAAATGAAAATGAGATTTTTGTCTCTCAAGCAAAATATGTAAATGAAGTGTTGGGCAGATTTAATATGCAAGAGTGTAGGGCAGCGATCACTCCCACCGTAATGGGATTAAAACTCAGCAAAGAGGACAGCAGCAAGGATTTTGATCCTAGCTTGTACAAGAGCATAGTTGGCAGCCTTATGTATTTAACTGCAACTAGACCTGACATAACGTTTGCTGTTAGTCTAATTTCCAGATTCATGGAGAGGCCAAAGGAAGCACATTGGAAAGCAGCAAAAATAATTTCGAGGTATGTCAAAGGTACTAAAAGACTTGGGATTTTATATACTACCTCAGAATGTTCAAATTTAATTGGGTACACTGATAGTGATTGGGCTGGAAGTGTAGATGATCAGAAAAGCACTTCCGGTTATGTCTTTCACATGGGTTCAGGAGCCATTTCATGGGCTTCTAAGAAACAACCTATCGTGGCATTATCTACAACAAAGGTTGAATATGTGGCAGCTACAGTAGCAGCATGTCAGGCAGTTTGGATGAGAAGGATGTTGAGAAGCTTAGGTCAGGAGCAGGAAAAAGCGACGGTGATTTTTTGTGACAATATCTCAGCTATTGAATTATCCAAAAATTCAGTGTTTCATAAGAGAACAAAACACATTGACACAAGGTTTCACTACATCAGGGAATTGCTAAGAAATGGAGAAATTGTCTTAGAACATTGCAGGACTCAGCAACAGGTTGCAGACATTTTCACAAAGCCATTGGACCAGAAAAGCTTCAAATTTTTGAGGAAGTGTTTGGGTATGACTGAATGCCCAGCAGTTGAAATTAAAGGGGAGTGTTAAAAATGTAATTTCACCTGCCGCGTAATTAATTTCCAGTGAAGCCATTTAGGAAAACCACTCAAAGCTCATCGGACCGCTTTTGCTCAAAAAGTGGTTTTCGTACAAGGGCGCCCGATGCAATAACATTTTGCCATGTGTCCAAATGTACTTTCAGCAAAAAGTGTTTTATCGAGACGTAAAGTTCGGTAACAAAGGGTCTGCCGATATTGTTTTGAGCCGTCCGATTGAGTTCATCATTATCCTCCGTCGATTGAAATCAAGCTGCCAGCAAATGAATTTGACGTGCCATAAAAGTTTTTTTTTGTTTGACTGCGGTAAAAGTATTTAATGCTAAGGTATTGTGATAGGTAAAAGGTTGGTCGAAACTTTTAATTTTAATTTTTTTATTTCCTACGGAGGTATGGCGAATTTATAATAGGTATGGGCATAGCATATAGTTTTTAATTTTATTATTTTAAATTCACGGGTGTAAGTTTTGTTTTACCGAACAAGTAAAACACATTGTAATGTTTTTTTTGGTCAATGGTATTTCGGAATGAAACGCACAGAAGTGCGAAGCAGTGTATGTAGAAAAATACAGGGGAGCATGTAGTGAAATAGGGGAAGCAGTGTGCAGTTGAAAAATACACATAGCAGTGTGAATGTAACAATGGAGTTATGAAATGAACTGAATTTTGCACAACAGTGCGAGGGTGAAGGCAAAGAAAAATGAAGATGAAGTTTTTGTAATATGCAAAGTACATAATGTGATTTTTATTTTTACAGCAGTATATGTGAAAGTTTGTTTTACAACAGTAAATGTAAATGAGATTTTCACACAACGTAAAATCTCAGGAGGAGACAAAGTAACTTTTGTTGTGAATTCCTTTTGGTGAATCCCTCTGAGTGAAAGAGGATGAATTTTGTATCAGTCTTTTATTAATGAATATAAAGGCTTTTATGGGTGTGTAATACTCTGTTCTTAGAATTTTTTTTTTCAAGCTTCCCTGTGCAAAAGATCCTGGAGAAAAACAGAGCATTGTCTCTGTGTGTAGTTTGTTTGTTTGTTTTTGGGATTTTACCAGAAAAATCCCCAACACCGCCGCCTCACGGACCACCCCCTCCTCCACCTCCTCCAGGACCACCACCTCCGCCTCCTCCAGGACCGCCGCCGCCTCCCGGACCACCACCGCCTCGGCCTGCTCCAGGACCGCCGCGTCCAGGAACACCACCACCTCCGCCTCCTCTCGGAGCATCTCGTCCTCCATTGCTGGCGAGATGAACCATTGACGCCTCCACAGGAGAAGGAATGTCGCTCAGCATTGTCACGCTCAATGAAAGCAAAATGGCGAGCATAATAGAGAAATACATAGTCATCGTGGCACGATGCAACTCCATTCTTGAAGTGTATAACTCACTACACTTGCTGAAACAACATACCTCAGTAGTTAATTTGAACAAGAGAATGTGAGTAATATGCATCAGCTCCTGAACTATTTATAACACTCGTTCCACACACTCATCAACCCCATTTTGCTTACTCGACTAAGGTCCGTTTTAATATCATATATACAACGAATGAAAGTCAATATATTGTCATTTAGCTATTCTTCCAGGTAGGTATCTAAATCGACCCTCTGATAATAATACTCCTAAGCGCCCTTCAATCCCATTTTGTCTTCTCGAGTAGACTTCCCTGGTTTATTGTCATTTAACTATTAATCATGGATACGTATCTAAACCTAGCTTGTCTTAAACTATGGGCAATCAAACGGCCTTAAACTATGGGCAATGACGAAGAAAATTAATGAATGGCCAAATATCGTCTACCAACATCTTTTTCACTTCATATATGGCCAAATATTTTCTACGAATATAATATGTGCACATCACTGGCAGCCAATATGGCCAAATACTATCTACCAATATCCTATGTGCACATCCTACCAATATCTAGAAACAATTGTGACTTCCACGTTGTTGATCCACAGGATTTGAGTGACCCACAATCACAGTTTGATGTTCATACCTTACTTTTGTTGATCTTCTGCTTTCACTCTAAGACGAAAAGAAAAAGATACATTGGTTAAAGATGATAACACTCTTCATGTCCTGTTTCTCTTTTCTTTACTTTATTCTTTTCTTCATTTGGTTGCAGGTCTGAGATGAGATTCTGCATGAGACAGGTTTACATGATGTGAAGGATGGAAGGCATTTTTCTTTTTTTTTTGCGTTGACAACACCTTTGACCGTCGACCATTGGTTCGAGATGAACACATCGCCCAATGTCCTTTAATTATTATTCTTTCCATTCATCTTCTCGTAGTTCCGGGTTCGAGATGAGAAGGTTCGGTGTACATATCTTTACTTTCCTATTATCTTTTCCTTTCCAATAGAAACGAAAAAGATAAAGTTTCGTTTGGCGGAACCATGTTCCGCCATGTAGAACCTATGTTAGCGTTAATCGAAAGAAATAAATGCTAATTTACAAACAACAACTAGTTGGAGTAAATGTTTTCATTTCGTAAGAAAACTTGTAATTTATTTCAAAAGTCACCTAAGCTTGCCACCTATGAAGTCATCTTGTCACCTGTTAAGTCACTTTAGCGTGTCAGCGTGCCACCTATACAGCCAAGCAAATGTCAGTTATGCAGTCTGCTCTTCTTTTCTTTCCTCTTTGGAAGTGCTAGAACTCGCAGTCTGCTCTTCTTTTCTTTCCTCTTTGGAAGTGCTAGAACTCTGGTCGATAGTGATTCATGTTGGTCAGCTAGTTCCAGTTTGAGGTGCAGCAATTACCCTAAGAACTTCTACCCAAATATGTTTGTGTATCTGTTCGTGTACTCTCTACAGATAACAATCTGCACACAGAGTTGCAGATAGCAATCTCAACACAAAGTTGTAGATAGCTATTGAGTTCTGGTTCCTGTTCCTAAGGCAATGGAACATCAAACAATATATATTGCAAAAGAAAGCATTACCACTATTGGAAACTCTTATACCTTTTTGCTTTGATACAAGTTCATTTAATATGAATCTCGAGACAACACAAGAAAACATTGATTTGCAAAAGCAAGCATTACCACTATTGGCAACTCTTGTACCTTTTTGCTTTGATACAAGTTCATTTAAGATGAATCTCGAGACAACACAAGAAAACATTGATTTGCAGACAACGATTCTTTCTTGATTTCTAAAAGCAAGGTAAGCAACACCACGTGGCATAGCTAAGCATCTCCTTTCATCTGCACCTGCACTGCTAAAGACAAGTTAAGCAAGGTAAGCAAAGTGAGCAACACGAGAACCAGTGGCATAGTAGTTCTTTAAGCAGTAGATTCAATGAATTTGAGAACTGTTGAATCTAGAGAGCAAATAAATCTTGATGTCTAGAAGTGGAAAAAAAATGAACTGAGGTGCCTGTGGAAAGAACGAGTGGCCCTGCTGCTAAAGAGAAAACAAACCTTGCCAGTGGAAAGGAGCCTCAAGAAGAACTACTAGAAAACAAATTTTGAAGGAAAATTGAAATAATTGTTTAAATTTTTTTCAAGGCAAGCTGAAATAATAGTTTAAATGATGCCTCTTGTTCTGCACATATTAAGAAAAAGAATATTAAGAGAAAATTGTAACTTTTTCACCTTTCTCTTCCAATTGGATTTGCAATTGCGCCTTCTTATTTTTTCCTTTGTAATCCCTCGTCAAGGTTAAGGAGGGTGCATGGACAAAATATCAAGAACCTTCCTTGTGGTCTACCTGATCTGGGTTTTGCAACAAAAGCCTTTCCTCCTGTGGTGCTTGTCTAGGTGACCAACAACTGCAAATACTGCGATGTTGCTAACATTGTGCTTAATTGCAACCCCTAGAAGTGACCCAATTCCCAATGCACATGCATGGGGAACCTATTACAACGGGTCAGCCACAAGCCTCCAGGTCCAAGGTGTGGCCTGGATCAATTGTCACCAGTAATTACTATTTGCTGTGAGTTTTAAGGCACTTTTTTTATTAATGGATAAATAATGTATGGCCTCTGCTCTGCCCTTTCTTAGCCCAGTTCTGAAAATTATAATTGTTAACATTTACAGTGATGTTCTTGCACTCTTTTCACCACTCTCACTCTCAAAGCAAATCGACTTTCCAATCGCCTCTCTAGACAAGTCAAGAGCGTCATCTTTATGCTTTCTTCCTTCAATGATTCTAAACACGAAACAAGTCATTGGTACTTTTTAGATGGGATAGCGGATCGAGACGATAAGGAACTAGTATGATTCTCTTGGGAACCTTGAATGGCCCACTGAACTGAGGTGGAAATTTTGTTCCTTTTACAAACCTCAATGAGGTCTTGCAAGCTTTTACCCTCATAGAAAATTGGTCTCCCACTTGTTTCTGAATCAATGGTTGTTTCTGTTATATTTTGAAACAAAAATAGAGTTTGAACACTGAAACCTTTGAATATTGAAATCTTGCCACTTGAAAATTTTACCTGCACATGCAATCTACTTGTCGATTCTAAAAATGTCTACTAATTCTCTTCCTGGATGAAGCAAAACTAACTCCCCCATGACCTCTTTCTTTGGTTAATTAAACGAAAGAAAAATTTTAAAATCGACGCCTTAATCTTCTTAGGTCAGAGGAGAGCTTTCAGCCTTTGCTTGAAATCCCTTTGCCTACTTTTTTTGGTTTAAGCCGTGAAAGAAAAAGCATTAATCTTCTCATAGGTCAGAGAAGAGATTTCATCCTTTGCATGAAATCCCTGTTCCTTCATCAGGGACCGAGCTATTGTAGTGGCTAGAGATTTTATTCCCTTTGGCTTCACACGCTGGGAAAGCAGAGTAAAGTTACAGAAAGGAAAGACCTCAACCTGAGAGCTTTCAAAAATATTAGCCCCCATTGTGTAATGCAATATCCATACTTTCTTTTGATTTCACTTTGCTAGAATTTGCGTTGGGTCAATAAGTTCTGTTATGCTTAGTGAGGTGGGTGGGGAATGTCGAATTTCGCACCTAAAGCACGAGACTTGTCATAAATATAAATTTTACCCTATGCAAGCGACAAATTTGTAGGAATGACAAATGGCATGAAAAAAGTTTTAATAGTAATTTCGTAATTTCTTAATTAAAGGTGTTGGGCATGGAATCCCCCAAAGGCATGTTTTGGGGCTCAAAGCCCAAGTTTTGACCCGATATTGTTGTAAGGACTCCCTGAATTGCAGGCGCGGAGCACGAAATGTATGATAAAGTCACAGGGTTGTCTGTACTAGTTTTGTAATGTAACGTCCACTGAATAGGCCTACCCATGGTCCGCGGACCATGGGATTGTATAAATAGAGTGAGGCATGGGATTGTATAAATAGAGCGAGGCTCTAAGTGTAAGAGATAGCGAAGAAAATAAAAAGAGAAAGAGTCTAAGTGACTAAGTGTGTCTTTGGGTCGTAGGGTAGGAGAAGGCTCTACAGCTGAGTGCGCATAGGCCCAGTAGTCCGCAGCTGAGTGTGCGGATCCCTGCAGCTGAGTGTGCAGGGGTCTTCACGTAACTCAGAAACAGAACTAATGGACTTTACGACCCTATAACCGGTAAGGCAAGCGCAGACATAGATTAGTGTCCGTCTCTTTGCGCAATTATTATATGATGTTACCGTGAGTCTTATAAGTTCTTTGGTTACCCCTATAGGTGTATATATTTCAATGTAGCTTTCGAGGTTTTAATTATTTTTAAAATTAATGCACAAGATTTTATTTCAACGAAATATTTTTTTCTAAAAATTTTAGGTTATAAAATTATTTATAAGGTTTAGAATCTTAATCATAGTTTTAATATAAATTTCTTGGATGTAAAATAGTGGTAAATTATGGTTATTTTTGATAAATATTATCTCAATAAAAAAAATCAACCATGATCAATTACTCTCAACCATAATAAATTTATGTCAACCATAATTGACAAAGATTAATCTCAATTTTAAATTTATTATGGTAAGCCATAATAAAAAATATAAATTAACCATGATGATAAATTAATTAATTATTATTAAATAAAAATGAATTAATTAACTATGTGATCCATAATTTGTTAATTCGGAGAAAATCACATATAGAATATTTGGTCCACCCCTGAACGTGTCAACCAAATATTCTATATGTGATTTTCTTCGAAAATTTTCTTGAATTAACAACTAGTTAATTAATTAACAATAATAATAATTAATAATAATAAATTATTATTATTGGCTCGTAGAAGTTTAGTTTCGTGGCCAGTAGACAATCTGCTAAGTCGTCTGTGTCGCTCTGCAGGTCACGAGTTTGAGTCTCGTCTTAACCGAGGGTTGTTCTTGCAGGTTGGGCGGTTCCTCCTAGAGGTTATAGTGGCAGCCGGTGGGATTCGACCCATGTGTAACATGAGTACGATACCACCGCAGTTGTCGATTCCGCTAGTCAACAAAAAAATAATAATTATGATATTAATCATCATATTACTAATAAAAACCCATATTTATATTTTTCAATAAATATTATTAAAAAATAATTATTTCTTAAAAAACAATTATTTCTTAAAAATTAATTAATTTAAAAAAATGAATTTAAAACATTATTTTTAGTTTATTTTAATATAAATATATAAATAAATTATTAATAATATTTAATTATTTAATAATATTATTCCCAATCAGGGTGAGAGGTGACGAATGGGCATTGATGGGATTGCCATGGTCAAATGAATTATAAGAAAAGACAATGGGTGGTCAACTGATGACCCTCACACATGCTCATTTAGGTACAAGGTGGCAAGGTGAGCAATAAAAATTAAATGGTGGAGTAGAGACCGACCAAACAACACACTATTGGTGTGTTATGGGTTTTATGCATCAAACTAAGCCTGGTTTGGTGGTATTGTAACAAGTCCCTAAGAAATTTCCAGGACGCTTGCGAAGGTAATTCACCATGTTAGCCACGCTGATGCGAACGACATCACCGTTATTTTAATAGGCGACTGTTGTAAGTATGTTAATTATGTTAGCTTCATGCATACCCTTATCCTTGTGCTTATATGCTATTTGATAATTTGTTGGAAGCGTGTCTCTGAGATGATGTCTTGGTTCAGAAAAGAAACCTCCTAGGAAATATGGGAGGAAAGAATAGTTTACTTTAATGGGTTGTTTGAGTATAGTCTAATTATCTCTATCTGTTATGGAAATTTTCTTTCTTGGATGTGCATGCATTTTGGGTTTGAGCAGTGGAACTCAGCCCACACTTCTTAAATAGGGGATTTTGTTCAATATTTAGCATCTTTGATGAACCTATTACCTTGCATGATAAGGGTATTTGTGGGAAAGAAAACCCTCGAATGGATAACGGTTCATGTTCTAAGAAAGCTCGAGGACCTTTGAGATGTTACTAATGGCTTCTTTTGTTGAACCCAGTTCAATAAAATGGTGGAAAATTTGGTTTCTATGTTATATGCTTATTGTCATGGTGTACTCTGTTGTTTCATCTCAACAAGTTTGAACCCTCATTGTCTTCATCAAGACCCTATGCTAGGTCGTCTTCCTGAGCATTGGCTTCCAGTCAGGACAAGGTCCTTGGTGCTAGCAGTCTTGGCTTTTGAATATTGGTTCTTCTATCACCTTTCTGGTTGGCAATGATATAGTATGGCGCATCCTTCCTCAGGAAGAGACAACTCAATAAGGTGAGGCCATGGGCAGAACCGGGGTAGTGGACAAGGGCATGGAGGACAACAGACCCAGCCACATTCGGCCAGGGGAGGAGGTCATAGATCCACCTCAGACCTAATTCAGGAAGTTGTCGAGGCCTACTAGGCCAGCACTCAGCCTCAGATTCATCAATTAATTTATGGGTGGGAGTCTTACTTAAATCAGTAGGCAGGGAGAACAAATTTGGATATGGTAGAATGGAGCGATTTCATGTTGGACCCTGACCCTTTCGAAGGTCAGTCAGCTCAGTTTAAACATACAGTTTGTCTTTATTGGTTGATGAAGAACATCATCGCCAAAGCCTTGGCAAAATCTTCTAATGGAACATCCAAGACTAAAATAGAATTCCGGGAAATTCATAAGGAATTTTAGCTTATTCAATAATAAAATATCTATTTTAGCTGCATTGAGAAGCGCATTCCATGCCTCCCTCATACCGAACTATGAGGATCCAACACCCATTGACTCATTTGATGAATAGTAGTATTACTTGCATAGTTTGGTTCTCAATTTTTGCTATGTATAAATTAAGGATCTACAAACTTTGATGTTTTGTCTTAGTTATATAGCCACTATGAGAATGAAAGACAATTGGGCCTATATAGCGATGTTAGATAGTCTCAAACTCTTTCAATTTTGGATGGTTTATAATGGGGTAAGGTGGCCAATAGACCTGGTTTCCCTATGGGTAGGTTGAGGCCATTTGATCAAATGGATATGGATGTAAAACCTGTCTATTTTTATTTGAAACGAATAGAAACAATTTTCCAAACTAACAAAGAAAAAAAAATGATAATAGTAACAATATCAATTAATAACAATAATATTGTTGTAATAGTTTTTTATAATATTATTTTTATTATTATGTATTATATATTTATCAATGGTAGATACAAATGAAGGCTTCATTTATATCTACCAAGTCATCTCATAATATACAATAATAAAAATCGTATTACAAAAAACTATTACAAATAGTATTATTAATATTAAGAGATTAAAGATTATTATAATCATTTTAAATAATAATTATTATTATAACTTATTGTTATTTAGTTTAATATAGCTACGTTAATATAATAATATTATTAAATATAATAATATTAAAAATAATAAATATATTATAAATAATAATAATAATTAATGTTTGCCTGGGGTAGCTCAAGTGGTGATGTCTGTGGAATGAAGTCTCATTGAACCGGAGATCTTGGTTTGAATCTTGTACTACCCTCCCCTCAAAGAGTATATAAGTTTGTACATATTACCCATATAAGGTGGAACTTCAAAGTTTAGTAAATGTTTATACAAAAATATTACAAAATTTCAAAAATGTTTGCTGTAGATCTTCTGTTGGATGGTGCATCAAAAAGTTTATTATAAATTAGGGCCTATCGGCCCTTTGTTGCAATTGTTCTATGTAAGGCCTGTGATAGTACTGATAGGCCTATCCCTTTCTTTGTTCCTGAATTAGCCACTCACCCTTAGGTTGATGCGCTACCTCTTTTGAAAGTTGATCAATAGTTTGGTTGCGCTCCCTGTAAATAAGTATACATGTAATCTGATCAAATTGTGGTTTTAAAAATAATGCATCATCCAAAATGTTCCAGAGTGAATGAACATAGCATGAAGATGTGCAATTGAACAAATTTATGACAATCTTAGAATCCCCAAAGATCTGTAAGTGTCTACAATTTTGGTTTAGTGCAAAATATAAAAGATGACGAAGCAAGATGAGCTCAGCATAATTGTTTCTGCCCACACCTAGGCCCATGTGAATGTGGAAAAAATGGGAATCGATTAGGTGGAGTAGGAGTCTCCCCCCCCCCCCCCCCCCCCCTGCAACAACCATGGTCTTGATTTGAACCATCAAAATAGGCCCATGGGTGATCCCAATCAATAACTTCAGGGGTAATAGATAGGGTCGAGGTGGGTTGGTCATCCTCCAGGATTTCATTGTAGCAGTAACATATACTTGAAATAATCAGAGGTCACCTAATTTGCATGTTTTTTAAAATGATTTTGTTCCTGCATAACCAGATATTCCAACAAAGGATCAAAGGGAGATGCAAATTTTCATAGTGGGAGATGCATTCCACCAATTGTTCCATGCTTCCTTTATGTAGTTCCCTTCCCATCTATGAGTAATATTTAACAAGGATAGAATCTGCTTCCATATTTGTCGTGTGGCAGTGCAAGACAGAAATACATGATCATGTGTTTCCTCCTCCCAACAACAAATAACACACCAATATGGGTCGTGAAAAGATATTTTCATGAGGTTGGAGCATGTGGGTATCTTATTCATGATCATGTTTCACATGAATAGGCAAGTGCAGGGTGGTGCCTTGAGTTTCCATATCATGCACCACCAATTTTCCAGAACATTGGGCTTATGTGCAGCATGGATTATGGGGTATCCCTCTTTGGGTGTGTATGCTCCATGTTGCCCAAATTAATTCATCCTTGTTGTCCCTAATTCTCACATGAGATTCTGATAATGCATTTGTATATTGCCTCCACTCTTGAGTCCAGAGTTCATGGATGCTAAGAATTGCTACAGACTTCCATGAACGTTGAAAAATAGTTGAATTCATTTGATCCACAATATGATCCATTGTGATGATGCCTTTGTTGTTAAGAAAATGAAATCAGATTTGGGGTGAGTTGGTACAGATTTCTGCAACCAACCATGGGTCGACCCTAATGCGAACTGCAAAACCATTGCAGATTCACAAGTTATTCCAATCTAGATGGTGGGGAGATTTTGTAAGACAACTTTCCAGATGAGAGATATTCAATGTTTGTTACAAGAAGGTAATTGAACCCAATCCATGATATTCTGGGGCCAAATATATTTATAAGTGATGACTTCAGTCTATAAGCTCTTGGTCTTTAGGAGAAGCCAGGCCAATTTTGCCACCAATGCATGTGCAAAGGCTAGTAGGACTTTGTGGACCCATCCCCCCCATTTTTTAGGCACAACAATGCAGCTCCATTTGATCTAGGAAAAGGGTTTACCATCCTTATGCCCCTTCCATAGGAAATTCCAGCAAATCCTTTGTATTCTGGATAGAATGCCTTGAGGAATCCAGGCAAGTGACATCCAGTAAACTAGGGTGGCTTCAAGAACAAATTTAATAAGCACCATATGCCCTGCCCTGGATAAGAATTGATGGCTCCAGTTATTCATCCTTTTTTCCACCTTGGTCACCAACTAGGTTCAGTCTGCAATTTTGTATCCATGTGATTTTATGCGAAAGCGTAGGTATTTTAGTCCATCCTCCAGCTGTAGTCTCTAAAAGGGAAAATTTTGGTATGCATGATGATGTTCCTGTGCAGAACATGCCGAAAAGGTAATGGTGGATTTTAGTAGATTGATTTCCATCCCCGTTGTTGTGCAAAATAATCACAGAACATCAGATAGACCGTTGAAGTCATGAATGCCTCCATTGAGGAATATAAGCACATCATCCACTTACAGGAGGTGAGAAAGGATGCATTGGTTCGTGATCTTGAGACCTTGTATTCTCCCAGCCCTTTTTTCAAAGGAAATAAGCCTGCTTAATCCTTCCATGAATAATAGGAAGAGAAGAGGGGAGAGTGGACATCCCTGTCTGAGTCCCCTCTCTGCATGGAAGAAGTGGGAAGCAGAGCCATTAATTTGGACACTGAAAGAGATAGATGTTATGCAACACATGATCCATCATATGAAGGGGATAGGGAACCCAAGGCATGCTAATAACATCTTGATGTAGAGCCAACTGACACAGTCAAAAGACTTTGAAAGATCAATTTTGAGTATGGCTCCTTTCAAGTTCTTCAACTTGATGGAGTGGAGGGATTCCTGGGCAGTACGAATGGCTTTGTGTATCTGACGATTGTGGAGAAAGGAAAATTGTTCAGAGGATATATTATCAGAGAGGATTATCTTGATATGGTTTGTAATGATCTTAGCAATGATTTTGTAGAGACAGTTGCAGAGAGAGATGGGCCTGAAATCACTAAAGGACTGTGGAAGTCCACCTTAGGAATCAGGGCAATAAAAGTAATGTTTATGGCTTCATACAATCTCCCTGTAGATCTGCATCCCTCAATAACATTAAAAAGGTCTAGACCAATGCTTTCAAAGAAGGATAGGTAGAATTCCACTGACCATCCATCTGGCCCCAGGCTTTTGTCCTTCTTGAACCATTTCAATGTGCTCTCCAATTCTCCCACAGATGCAAGTTTGATAAGATCCTCAATTGAGTCTCGCTCCAGAAATCTAGGGAAATGTCTAGCAACTCAATTGGTTTCTACAAGTGATGCTCCGAGGGGGGCTTTGAAGAGCTGTTGGAAGTGCGTATTCCCCATATGTGTGAACTGATGAAATGTATGTGCTGGTTACCCGTGTTCATTCAAAATCTGCCATATAGTGTTGTTGGCCCACCTCCCCTTGGCAAAATTATGGAAGAATTTTGTGTTTTCGTCCCTTTCTTGAAGCCAAATATCTCTACTTCTGAGTCTCCATGTCTCTTCCCATTCTAGCAAAATCTTGGATCTCTGTGCCTCCAACTTTATTAATGTGGCCTTTGTTTCAATGGAAGAGTACCCCCTGCTTTGGTCATTAGTTAGCTCATCAATTTGGCATTCAATGTCATAGAGAGTTTGATCATCCCCAACTTTTTTCGCTTTAGCCCAATTTATGGAAAGTCTTTTACGATTCACTAGGTTTCGACAGAATCCATTTGCCACACAGTGATCACTTGAAGGTGGGTGGCTTCTCCAATACTTAGTAACTAATCTATGATAATCCGAGTCCTTTAGCCAAGTCGAATTGAATTTGAAAGGAGCCTTGGGCTTTTGTGTTGGTCCATCCAGTTCTAGATAGATGGGGGAGTGATTCGAGATCCCACCAAACCCCACCCACTACCTGTAATTCATGAAGGAAGCTGACAACTATTCTTTAATGAGAAATTTGTCCAATATTCTTCCTAATGCCACATCTCCAATCCTTTTTTTATGCCAAGTAGGCATCTTTCTATTCATAGGGATATCAATAAGGTGATGTTGTTCCAATAATAGTTCCAGTTGATTAGAGAGGGGATCCAACTGGGAGTGATGACCCCAAGATTCTTCATGGACAATGTTGAAATTAAGGTCTCCTCCCAATATGGTGATGTTGTTGATCAGAGAGAGCCCTAATAGATTATTCCAGAATTCCAACCTATTATGATTAGGTGCATATATATTGACAATGCAGATTCTTGCCCATATCAGAGGAGAAAAATTCCATTCCCATGAACCCATGGCCACCCCAAGTAGAGATAGGGTTAATGGTACGGGAATTGTAACCTAGAGCGATACCCCAATCACCGACTGACATCTGATGCGTGAAAATCCCAACCTGGCATCAAAGAGCGCAAAATCTGGATAATCTGCTCAGTTAAACCTAAGGTCTATTGTATAAAGATAATGTCACAACGCTTAGAGTCCAAAAGGCTTTTGAGAGCTAGTCTTTTAGAGGGACTATCTAAACCCATATAATTAAAAGATAACCACTTCATGGGGGGACCGAAGCTAAGGTATCCTTTGCTCTAAGTACCCTGTCAACAGTGTTCTGTTTGCCATGGGCCACATCGACCCCTGCAAGCATGATGGATTTAGAAATCATAGAAGGACTCCCCCGAGTGGGTTTGGTCTCCACAATCAAAGATGAGATACCTAAACCAATCGATTCAGGAAGAGTAGGGGTTAGGGATTGGAGGTTATATGAATGTGATCCCGAGGAAGTGGAAGGCTTAGATGGAGTGGACAGCCTCGATGTTAGAAAATCATATATTACGGAGCAATGGAACACATAAAATATTGCAGAAATATAAACACAAAAAACACATAAAACAAGAGAGACACAGATATATGTGGTTCACCTAGATTGGTCTATGTCCACCCCGAACAACCAATCCTTCCTTTCTATTATCCAACAAAATGAAGAGACACAACCTATAGTAGATTCATTGTAATATCCTCTGTTTTCTCTCATAGTCTCACCACTCAGCTTCTCACTTGGAGAATACACATATATTACACAGACTCAATATAATGCGCATACAAAGAGAGGGGTTGCCTTCTAGGGAAAAATTCCCTAAACTAAACATAAGTTCTACCGTCAGATCATCCACCTAATGAACGACCCAGATTGACTAGAAATTACTATACTTTTACAAGGCAATTTTACATCTGTTTTTAGCTTTGGGGGTGTTGCCCCCGAACCCCTGCTGAGGGCCCAAACCCCCCAGTCTGGGGGGATAGGCCCCCTCGGACCCCCGCGGGGGGGAAAAATCCCACTGCACCCCCCTGGTGGAGGGGTGTACAAACTTCTTGGGGTATACATCTGGCTGAAACAAATACCTCTAAACAATCATGCTCCATACTCAACAATCTCCCACTTGGAGAATGATTATAGCAACTCCATTGCTGCTTGTTTTTTCTCATCTTCATCGTCATCCTTGAAGACCAATTGAAACTAATCATTTTCTCAATTTCTCCCTAGTTACAACTTTTGTTAGCATATCTCCAGGACTTTGACTAGTGTGTATCGTTTCCAGCTTCAATTCTCCATCTTCCAACACTGATCATATGAAATGGTACTTGAGTTGTATGTGTTTAGTCCTGGAATGAAATGTTGAGTTCTTTGCAAGATGAATGGAACTTTGGCTATCATTGTATAATGTGCCCATATCATGCTCCTTACCCAATTCACCCATAAACCTTTGTAGCCAAATCATTTCTTTACTAGCCTCTATAGCAGCAACATACTCTACTTTTGTTGTTGAAAGTGCAACAACACTTTGGATTTTTGAAACCCAACTTACAGCCATTCCACCAATAGTAAATACATATCCTGTAGTGCTCCTTCTGTTATCTCTATCACCTGCCATATCTGCATCAACATATCCCTGTAGAGAAATGTTTGAACCGCCAAAGCATAATGCTTGATTTGTGGTACCTTTCAAATATCTGAGAATCCATTTCACTGCCATCTAATGTTCCTTTCCTGGATTGTTCATGTGCAATATCAGGCCTTGTGCAGACCATTGCGTACATTAAGCTTCCAACTGCTGATACATATGGAACTTTAGACATATAATCCATGTCTTCTTGGGTCTTTGGGCACATTTCCTTACTAAGTTTGAAATGGCTAGCAAAAGGTATACTAACTAGTTTTGCATTGTGCATATCAAATCTTTTCAACACCTTTT
Organism: Pinus taeda; assembly: GCA_000404065.3. Lineage (NCBI taxonomy): Eukaryota > Viridiplantae > Streptophyta > Pinopsida > Pinales > Pinaceae > Pinus > Pinus taeda. The sequence continues at coordinate 92,843 of APFE031404505.1, read as the reverse complement.
GTATGTACTTATTCTGAGACAATGTTAATTTGCGATTTTTCCTGACTCTAGTGATTCTCATACCAAGGATTTGTTTTGCAGCTCCCAAATCCTTCATTCCAAATGAATTTGCCAATTTTCTTTTGAGCACATTTATTTCCTACATGTTAGACCTTGCAACAAGCATGTCATCTACATACAATAACAATATAATATAGCTGCCATCATTTTGATTTTTTAGATAAACATAATGATCAAAGTGACATCTAGTATAACCTTGTTCAGACATAAACTTGTCAAATTTTAGATACCACTGCCTTGGAGCCCATTTTAAGCCATACAAGCTCTTCTTCAACCTGCACACTAGTTTCTCCTTCCCTTTCACCTCATATCCTTGTGGCTGTTGTATATATATCTCTTCCTCGAAATCCCCATGGAGAAAGGTTGTCTTTGCATCTAACTGCTCAAGATGCAAATCTTCAACTGCTACTATAATTAAAATAGTTCTAATTGAAGTCATTTTAACAACAGGAGAAAATATTTCATAAAAAATCAATACCTTTCTTCTGTGCAAAACCCTTCACCACAAGTCTAGCTTTGTACCTCTATTTTCCTCCATCTTCTTCCTTCAGCCTATAAACCCATTTATTCTTCAATTTAGTTTTTCCTGTAAGCAACCTGACTAAATCCCAAGTCTGGTTATGCATTAAGGAGTCCATCTCTTCTTCCATGGCTACCTCCCATTTCTTCTTGCTTTCAACCTACATTACTTCTTCATAACATTCGGGTTCACCAGAATCAGTCAACAATAAATAATATAATGAAGGAGAGCATCGTTCAGGGAGTCTACTTATCTTGGTAGATATTCTAACACAACTTTCAGGTGTTTGGGGTGTCTGTCGCTGTTGTGGTGGTTGCTGTTGTTGTGGTTGTTGATTATTATTATTTCCAGGCACCTTTAATTTTTCAGTGATTTGATCAAGAACTACGCACTTTTGTTTTCTTTTTCCTGTTTCTTTTCTTGCAACTAATTCTTATACAAGACCTTTTCATTGAATATTACATCTTTTCTCCTAATGTTTTTGTGATTTTCATAATCATATAAGCGATAACCAAAATCATTAATACCATATCCAATAAAGGTACATTTCTTTGACTTTGCCTCAAGCTTTGTTCTATTTTCTTTATCAATATGGACAAAGGACAACCAACCAAAAGGCTTTAAAAAAGGAGCAGTTTACCTTTTTACCTGTCCATGCTTCCTCTGGAACACCACCATCCAACGAACTTGAAGGCCCTCTATTTATTAGATAAACAACAATATCTACAACATCTGCCCAAAACTATAAAGGAAATCCTACACAATCTCATGCACCTTGCACGCTCCATGATTGTTTTGTTCATCCTTTCCGACACACCATTTTCTTGTGGTGTTCTTGGAACTGTCTTCTCTCTGCGAATTCCATTCTCTGAATAGTACCTATCAAACTCTTTGCTGCAATATTCACCTCCATTTTCTGATCTAAGACACTTCAATTTCTTTACTATCTCAAGCTCAAACAAAGCTTTCCATTTCTTGAAAGTATCAAATACATCAGATTTATTCTTAATACAATAAATCCAAGTTTTTTTAGTTGCATCATAAATAAAGGTAACATAATAATGATATCCACCAAGAGATGATACCTGAGTAGGTCCCCATACATCTGTATGCACAAGCTCTAATTTTTTTCTCTTCTTTTCTTTCCCAACTCTGAGAAATCTGACTCTCTTCTGTTTTCCATAAATGCAATTCTCACAGAAGTCCAAATCAGCATTCTTCAAACTTGACAACAAATTCCTTGAGTGAAGAATCTTCATACCCTTTTCACTCATGTGTCCCAGCTTATGATGCCATAATGCTGCATTTTCTCCTTTGGAAGTTAAAGCATTAAAAGATTTAGAAATACCATTGCGTAAATACAATGTACCAAGTTTTTCACCTTTTTCTATTACCAGGGCTCCTTTCATGACCTTCCAAGCTTTATCTGTGAAAATTGTCACACAACCTTCACTGCCTAACTACCTTGTTGAAATCAGGTTTTTCTTTAGATCTGGAACATGCCTTACCTCCTTTAGTAGCCATTGGTTTCCATTCTATTGTTTTACAAGAACCTTACCCATTCCAACAATTTTACAGGGTTTATCATCACCCAAACGAACTTGTCCAAAATCTCCTTGAACATAGTCATGAAAGTATTTCTTATCACTTGTGGCATGGAATGAGGCCCTAGAATCTACCACCCAGGAATCAGTAATATTTTTGAAAGAAAGAATCAAAACATCTTGTAACACCTCACCTATCACATTTCCTTCATGATTGTTTTCTTACTGTGCATCTCCTTCTTTTCCCTTCTAATATCTACAGTCTTTCTTTAGGTGTCCTTTCTTTCCACATTTCCAGCACACTATCCCCAATCTGGACTTGGATCTGCCTTTCGTTGATTTACAGCGATATCTTGAGCTCTTTCCTCTTTCCATTTTTCTTCCCCTAGACTTTGCACTCAAAGCATTACCCAATGTCTCACTGGAGATTTTCCATCTCATTTCCTCGCTAAGGATAGCACTGACAACATCATCAAAATTTAAAGTACTAGATCCAAAAACAGAGTTACTAATTACCATTACTAAACCATTCCAACTTTCTAGTAATGAGCACAATAATAACAAATCTCTAACTTCATCATCAAAGTTTACCCCTACAGGACATAACTGACTTGTAACAATATTAAAATCATTTAAATGGTCTGCAACAGATCCACCTTCCAGCATCTTCATATTAAATAACCGTTTCATAAGAAATACCTTGTTTGAGGCTGAGGGTTTTTCATATAGTTTCTCCAACGCCTTAATCAAACCCTCTGTCATTCTTTCCTTTGAAATGTTGAAGGCAACCGATACTGCGAGGCACAACCATACTATTCCGAGTGCCTTTCTATCGAGAAAGTTCCATTCTTCATCTGTCATAACCGTTTGTATCTTCCATAATCTTCCGTCTATATCTTCCACAGCGAGAAGTTTTGGCCATTAAATTTCTCAACCCTAAAATTGCCATCTTCTGCCATTGCTCCCTCTCAAATGAGGAACCCTTCTTTCCTGCGAATTTATTAGCCAAATAGACCTTCGGCTCTGATACCAGTTGTTAGAAAATTATATATTACGTAGCAATAGAACACATAAAATATTGCAGAAGTATAAACACAGAAAATGCATAAAACAAGAGAGACACAGATATACGTGGTTCACCAAGTTTGGGTTACGTCCACCTCGAACAGCTAGTCCTTCCTTTCTATTATCCAGCAAAATGAAGAGACACAACTTACAACATATCTGCTGTAATATCCTCTGTTTTCTCTCACAGTCTCGTCACTCTACTTCTCGCTTGGAGAATACACATATATTACATAGACTCAATACAATTCCCTCATACAAAGAGAGGGGTTGCCTTTTAGGGCAAGAAACCCTAAACTAAACATAAGTTCTACCGTCAGATCATACGCCTAATGAACGACCCAGATTGACTAGAAATTATTATAGTTTTACAAGGCAATTTTACATATGTTTTTAGCTTTAGGGGTGTTGCCCCCGACGCCCCGTCGGGGGACCGCTGGCCGCCGGACCCCCACGGGGGGGACAAATCCCCCCCCGCACCCCCCCCCATGTGGAGGGGTGTACAAAATTCCTGGGGTATACATCTATCTAAAACAAAGACCTCTAGATAATCATGCTCCATACTCAACACCCGAGCTATAAACAGCAGGGGGTAGTGGAATAGATAGGCGGTGGGGGATCTAGCGAACAGTTGATGGGGGTGGAGATCATGCAAGGGATGGATGAAAATGTGAATAGAGAATGCAAAATATTACCAAAATGCAAAATAGAGGAATAGAGAGGAGGAGATGTACCCATGGAAGGAGCAGTCACTACAACAATCCAGGATCTTGTCATGGGCAGGGATATAGGTGGAACTTGTATAGTACAAGTCAGCCAAGTTGAGTTCCCCTCCACATCCTTCAGAATAGTAGAGCATGAAGGCTTATCTTCCACTTGTGGATCATCTGGTTGCAGATGCTTTTTTCCTTTTGTTGTAGGAGGAGATGATGGTGAAACAAGAGGACATTCCTTATACAGGTGCCCTACCTTGTGACATCTTCGACATCTAAAGGAAGCCCCCTCACAGTCAACGATTTGCTTGCGAGAAAAATTTCTCTAGTGAAGGGTTATCTCCTCCTCCAATCATTCCTTAGTATCCAGATGGACTAGGATCCACACCATGGACTTGTTTCCTAAAGATTCATGTGTCTTATCATGATCTAGATAAGTGCCCAAAGCCTTTCTAATGTGAATGAACACATCCTCCGACTAGAAGTGCAGTGGAAACCCTAGTAGATGTACCCAAATCGGCCCTGCACCAAGCTGCTTCCTTTCTGGGTCGAAAAGGGGGCTCCATCGTTTTAGCAACAACGAGGTAAGTTGAATATGCCAACATCGCAAGAGAATGCAGTCTATATATTCCTCCCTGTGGAAGCTGAGAGAAAACCACCTATGAGTGAGAACAGTAATCGAAGGAAATTCTTAAAGAAGGGTTCCCCATATTTCCATAGTCTAGAGCTAAAGATGCTTTGTTGTGTAGTTTCAACCTCGGACTCATCCCACCAAAACCCTGTTGGCCATATCCACCACCTCTCCCATTGTGAGATCTTCCCCTAGCGAGAGGTTGATGTCCTTGTCTGACGCCTTAACGCACTTCCCTTTCTTTACCTTGTTGGACCTAGGAGCCATCTGGTGGTCCCAAAAGGGACCCCTGCTAACCTGATATGCCACCTACGGAGATAGAGAAGAACTCTTGGGGTTAGGTACAAGTATATTGAAGCAACTCAAGGGTATGCGGAAGTTGATCGGTGGGCAGTTAGGGTTAGGGTTTGGAGTGTTAGTCAGAGTACTGAAATGGGGGGAGATGAGCCCAGATAGAGAGATTCTGATGGACGAGGGGGTTTCATATGGATTGGAAGGGTGAGGGAAATCAGGGAGAGGAGATTCAAAGGATGGAGAGGGAGGGATGCATGCCATGATGAGGTTGAGAGTAGCAGGTGAAAGCAAGGGATAATCCAAACTTGAAGATGCATCCAAAGCGGCTGATTCTAACAAGTAGGGCATAGATGGCCCAGGGAGGTCTGTGACAGGTATTTGAGAATACTACAAGAAAGACAACAAAAATAATGAGCCAAAACCTGACACGGTGTGTGGGCGCATCCAAATATCCTTGAAGGTATTTGGGTCGGTTGAATAGTCGACCAATTCCGAGTCCGTTCTGGCAATAGTGAACAAGGTCAATAGAATAGTAATGGTCAATCAACAGGAAAGGAGGTTGTCCACACATCATAACGGTGAAGAAAATATACAAGTAATGAAAGAGGGGAGATAGTGACTGTCAAAGGTCCCATGAGGGCTTACCCAAGCCCCTGAGGCATTGTAGCACGCAAAATCGGTGCCATCCCAGCCAATCTATCAAACCCTATCTTGTTATCTGGGGCAGCATCCTTATTATTTTGTTATTATTACTATTATTTATTTTGTTTTTATTTATTTCATTTTATTTTCCTAATTGTTATTTTCTGTCACCTTTGACCCACTCTTTTAGCTTGTAGGAATTTTCTCCTTTTTATTTCCCTTAATATTATTAACCTTAAATTTTGACTTGGGATGTTTTTATTTTATTTTATTTTATTTATTTCCTAACGGTTATTTTCTTTAACCCAATCATTTTTTTAATTAGTTTTTTAGTGGCTTTTTTCTCTAACTTTTGACCTAATCTTTGAGCTTGTAAGAATTCTCTCCCCTTTTTATTCCCCCTATTGGATCAAATTATCTTCATCTAATTGTCCTAGGGATGAACCACATTAGTTGGTTCGAACAATTTAAATGTTTTATATGATAGATCCAGGAAAAAAATCTAAACAAATCTACTCACAAAGGCCTCCATTCAAATATTACTAAAATTATTATATTAATCTATTATTTTATTTTATTTTATAGTAATATTCATTTCTTTTTCTCTCAAATATATTGATTCCCTTTTCTTTTCAACACAATTATATCATGTTATAATGTGAAAAAAAAAAACTCAAAAAACATGTTTTGAATAACCAAATAAAATATGTTAATTGCTTTATTTTTTTTAAATAATAGAATTATATTATAAAATAATATGCAAAAAATTAAAATAAAACATTATGTAAATACTAAAATGGAAAAATTTTGAAATGTTCAATGAAGAAGGCATATGTTTGGTTTAACAAAAATAAACTGAAAAATAAATACAACAATAATTATAATTATTATTATTATTTGAAAAAATATTTTTAATATTTAAGATCTCAAAAAAAAAATATATGATAAAACTTAATATTTGTAAAAAATGTGTTAAAGGAAAGTAAGTGTGGATTAATAGTTGAACTCCGTAGAAATTAAGTTTTTTTGGAAACGAGGGGTCGGGTCTACTAATTTTGTTGAAGCATATGCTCTCTATTAAGATGTTCTCCTCATTTTGTGTTATGTTCATCCTCGCCATCTGATTATCTTTGGAGACTCTTTGCTCGTCATCTTCCATATGTGCAAAAAGACTCACAAAAACTCTGAATGGAATCCATCCCGTCTAGAATGAGAGACTTGACCACCTCAATTGAGTGTCACATTGAATGGTTTAATATTCAAATAATTAACAAAGTGTGGTGGAAAATCAAGCCAACATGGCAATCCACCTCAAATAAAAACAAATTGTTCTTTTAATGACCATTATGGCTTTGTATCAATTCCATGACATGTTTCAACCTTAAAGTGTCATCCTCAGGATCCTTCAAGAGGGAAAATGCCATATTAAGTTCACATGTGAGGCACAACCCATGAAACAGTCCCACTCCCTTGGAACTCATTTCGACCCTATGATGGCACTAAGGATAATAAACTCGTTAATCTTGTCACACACATCTCAGGTGAGATTTCTCCCCGCGTTGTTCCTCGGTAGAAACAGTTCATCATGCAGTTTGATGGACTTCCTTCAAGGTCATTTATGAATCAAGTGTTGTTTACTCTTTCTCTAGCTGTCATTGGGCCTTAGGCCCTAATTTCCTCATAACTATCATCTCTTCCTCAATGTTGGTTGGAACAACCAATGGATTTCAACAAGTTGAGCCATACTTTCTCTCAACTATGAAAACATAGAGATGCTCTGCGAGAAATCCAATCCAGAATTGCAACGATTAATTAAAGGTTTGATACTTATTGAAAAATAAATAAATCAATAAAAGGTTCAATATTTTGGACACAATAAGTGAGGTGAATGAACTCAATGGAGAGATTTGGTTATCTGCTCACCTCCATTTGAAGAGGAGAGTGGACTTATTGGAGGCGGTTGTGCTCAAATTAGTTGACACTGAGAATATTCTTCTTGTTGTAGTAGTAGTCGGTCCCATGAAATCCTTTCTAGTCTATCTTGTTCATCCCATAGTCCCTTCTTCTTTTGAACCTCCTACTATTTCAAGCTTGTAATAGCCTCTCTGGCACCCATCTACGCCTCCCTAGATCTCATCATCTTCTTTGCCTTTGAAATTCAAGTAAAAGGCCTCGATTTGCATCCATTTTTATTATGAATGCATCAAAAAGTAGTTTCATTTATAGTCATTTTTGCTTGTCAAGCCCTGCCAATCCCAACATGGCCATCTAGTCCTATGAAGTTTGGTCTTTTCAATATCAGGAAATTCTTGTTCTCATGCTTCCAAATAGCTAAGTTTTAGCTAAGCAATCGAAACCAACATTTTTTCTATGCAGGTCCTCATTATGCAATTTATATATGCCTTGAACAAAATTCGTATCTAAAAATAACACACACTCTCTCCCTCTCTCAAAAGAAATATAATAAGCATGAAAGAATTTTATTTAAAAATATACAATTTTTAATAAATCAACAAAATTGATAATAAAAATAATTTAAATTAAAAAATTAAAACAAACCTAAAACACTTTTATTTTGAAAATGCACAAATTTTAATGATTAAACAATATTTGTAAAAATAATAATTTAAGTCAAAATCAATTATTAAAATCGTATAACATGTGTTAGATATATGAATTTTTAAAACAAACTTTAATGCTTCATTAATTTACTTCAAATTTATGACATCATTCTCATGACAATGATCTAAGTGGATATTGGTGGCCACCCACTTGTGGCCTTGTCACATAGAAAGACATAGTTTAGGGCCTCAAAATGGCCCCAAAAATTCAGAACCCGAATAATAATGAGACCGCTTAAAATGTTTTAATTATTAAAAAAAATGTGTATATATAGTTATTTTTTAATTTTTAACTACTTAATTTCTCTATAAAGTTGATATAAATTTAGGTTGTTTCATATGGACATAAAAAATTCAGAACCCAAAAATATTGAGACTGCTTAAAATGTTTTAATTATAAAAAAATAAATTTTCAATTGCTTTATATAATGTCTATATAGTTATTTTTTAACTTGTAACTACTTTATTTCTCTATAAGTTGATATAACGTTATGTTGTTTCATGTGGACATCGAAATGTTTTATTTATGGTAAGATTATGTTGTTTAATGTGGATATCAAAATATTTTATTTATGGTTGAGAGTGAGAATGAAATAGTTTTACCTATTATGCACACTAAAAGTGAGATTATTTGTGTTTTACTATACTTTTAATTAAAGAAACCAAACACTTATATTCTTTTTCTTTATTATATCCCATTAGAAATATTTTATTTATGGTTGAGAGTGAGTGAAATATTTGTACTTCTCCTTCGTATGGCCCCTCAGAGTGACATTATTGATGTTTTATAATACTTTTAATTAAACAAACAAAACAAGTATATTCATTTTTGTTTTTATTATATATAATAATTGTAACACCTTCCAAGGTAAATGTGCATATAAAAACATTAATAGGAACAAAAATACAATAAATGTATTAGCCATCAAAATCCATATATACATTAGTATATTTTCACATGAAAATCAAGGGAATGAATTTTTTAATTAATAAATGCAATGAACCAATCGGAGATGGGACTACCACGTTCCACCCAACCATAGATTGGCTAAGCCAAGTCTCTCTTTAGCCAATCATCCATGTGGCATATTCCAAGCATGAACGTGGGATCTCAGAGAACAAATCAATCAAAACTCGTCCAAGGCTTCCAAAGGCCACCCACCTCAACCCATCAAAAAACGATTCCAATTCACGGTCAGACATCACCAAAAACCATCATCAGGTTGGTCTCCATCCAAGCCTTTCAGGGCTTCCAGAGTGTTTGTCCAACCAAGGCTTCCAAAACTAGTAACTCAACCCACAGTTTATACAGGGCTTCTAGAGCGTTTATCCAACCAAGGCTTCCAGAACTAGTAACTCAACCCACAACTTATACAGGGCTTCCAGAGCATTTGTCCAACCAAGGTTTCTAGGACTAAGAACTCAACCCACCAAGAGATTCTAGAGTGTTTGTCCAACTAGGGCTTTTAGGACTAGTAACTCAACCCAAGCTATTATAGGGCTTCTAGAGCGTTTGTTCAATCCGGGCTTCTAGGATTAGTAACTCAACCCAAGCTATTACAGGGCTTCTAGAATGTTTGTTCAACCACGGCTCCTAGGACTAATAACTCAACCCAAGCTAAGGAAACATGTGAACCAGCAAAAACAAAGCAATGAAAGTAAACCCACAATCACCATGGCTATCCAGGAAATAACAAGGCTAGGAAATCCACTGTCAATCTCATCCATCCTCCATGCCAATGATAGATCATAACCAAGAAAGCACATGCATGTGCCATGTATGCCAACACTAGTGAAGAAATCATACATGCAACTCAATACCTGCAAGTAATCTGATGTAGTTTCTAATGTCGATGCCCTCTTGTGCTTTCTTGATCTTCCTTTGCCTTCTTGCTTCAATAATCCAAGTATGTCAGACCCTCCAAGAGTGCTCCAAGAAAACTCTAAGTATCCAAGAGTATGAGAGAGAGAGAGAGAATATTGAGAGAGTTCTAAAACTAAATTGAAAAAAGTTTCACACTGAAAGGAAGAAGCTTTCCAACTAATCCTCAAAAGCCTTTTTATGAACGAGGCCTCTATTTTCTTCATTTTCCATTATTTTCCTTCATTTTCCTCCACATGTGCAACTTGTCACCTTTAACCTCCTTTTTCTCCTAATTTCCATTATTTTCATAAATAAATGTGCCAAAATACCTTTTCGCCTTAACCATTGCCTTTGCCAATTTACTTAGCCATAAACAACCAAATGAACACCCACTAGGATGTCCTGCCCACCATTCAGCTTGGAATACATGTCCCGTCATTCGTGGTATTTATATATTTTTACATGGAATTTTCACCAGTTTTCTTATAGAACCCTCCCCTTTAGGGGAACACCATTCTCAGTGTTCAATGACACCTATAACCAACATGACTGCTAAAAACAAAACATACTACCCATGGAGCTTTATAACACAGCTCATTGCAATATTTACAATGAATGACCCACTCAAAAGTAAAACATCATGACAATATACCGCATACTAGAGCTTTATAACAACAAGTCATTGTGGTATTTATAGTAACCACATATACATAGACAAATATGCACATTTTCCTAACAATCGAATAAAATAATATGATGCCTGCATCAACAATAAGGGAATCCAGAGGCTCAAACCTCCACCCTCAAAGTAATACCAGGATCCAGCTGCATCCCAAGAAGTCCAAAATCCACTGCAAAGTCAAATGTGCATCCAATGTCCAACACTATAATCCCATGCCACTTGTCCTCTCAGTGAACATTTACCAGATCATTGTTCCAGGGTGCACTCCCAATGTGCATTTGATTCCATTTGGCAATGTTAATGACCAAAAAAAATATCCATCTGTGACCTTCCCTTCTATGCTACATAGCCCCTTGGGAATTTGGTTACCCGTTCCGCGCAGTCACTCACCTTCCAAGTTCTGTTGGCACCCCCATCATGGGCTGTCTATCCCTTGGAAAGGCTTCCTCGGATCGGAAGATACAAAAATCAAGGCATATACCTACCTCAACACATCATACCAGTCATATCATGCTCACAGAAATCAATGGACACCATTGGGTACCACTGTCCCACATTGACCCTGTTCCTGAAGTGCTGCATGTTCCAAGTTATTTTGTTGTTTCTGCCAATTATTGCAATTGATTTTAACCACCCAACTAGGCATTTCTGTGCTTCCTGTACCAAGCACATAACTTCCATTAGATTCAAAATAAATTGAAATAACTTCAAATCATACCTCATTGGTAGCTCGTCAATAAGGTACATCTTCAATTATGTTTACTTCCTATCACAACAAGTCAAACTAGCATATTTGACCAAATCAACATATATAAGGATATCACATCAAGTTAGCTCAAACACAACCATCATAGATCAAAATCATAAATCACATATAACCATCATAAACCAGAATCATAGATCACATATAGTCATCATATACCATAATCGTAAATCACATGCATAATAAAACTGAAATAATACACTAATGTTTATCCTTTAATCAATCCTTACTTCTGCCTTTGTCTTTATTCTGTACGCACTTCAGATCATTTGCTACACCTGACAAACACCCAGTGCCATCTCCTCAACCATGTGCATAGACACATAGTGTGCATCACACACATACAACCACGTGACATACCACACCATGCAATACATGCATCTACACCTGACATACACCACATACACCTACACCTAGTGTATACAATACAATGCATCCATCTATACTCGATGTGAAGTACCACTGAATACATGTACCTACACAGAGTACCACACAATGAGTACACATGCCATAATACCATGACTACATGATGCACATACATAATACCATGTGCCCTCAACACAACATGTATGACATGCACACAATACCACACATGCATCAATACCATATGTACAACATGTACATAGTACCACCTGCACACGGCACCACCTGCACAACATGTGCACAAAATCACATGTACATGGTGCCACCTGCACAATGTGTACAAAATCCCACATGTACACTGCACCACTGTATAATGTGTACACAATATCACATGTACATAGTACTACACGCACGATGTGTACATGACACCATATGTACATAGTGTCACATGCATGACATGTACAAAGTACCGCATGCTCATAACACCTTATGTACAACATGTACATGACACCACATGCTCACAAGACCATATGTACAACATGCACGCAACACCATGTCTAAATAGCACTGCATATCCAACTTGTACATAGCACCATCTGTACATAGTGCTACATATCCAAAATCCTCATAGCACCATATGCACACACGCCACATATACATCATGAACATAATACAATATGTATACAACACCCCATATGCAATAGTTGCACAACACTATTTGTACCATCCTGTACATAACATTGCATAAATAACATGTACACATACTGTGTATACAAAACACCACAAATACACACATCATATATGCAACATGTACAACATATACAACATATGTACAACAATAGTACGACACATCCAAAACCACATTGTCCTTACCAAGAAACCTTGCTTCCAATATCTCATCCATGCTTATCCTAGCATGTTGCAGACCACACTGGTTTCACTTTTCTAATATATCTTTCAACATTACCTGTCATAACATAAACATAGGAATAATACAAGTATACAATACCAAATCATATCTAAATGATACTAACCTCGTATATTTTTCATGACTACTCTTCCCAATTGATTCCTTGTAAGACCAGGAACCTCTTCATGTCATTCTCCTACATAAGAAATCATTCCTCCACAAGAATGATCCCTGACAACCCTGTCAGATAGTAACATACATACATACATACATACATACATACATACATACATACATACATACATACATATATATCATACATACATACATACATATATATATATATATATATATATATATATATATATATATATATATATATAGATATAGATATAGATATATATATATGTTAGAATGAAACAATCATGATCCTGTCAGGCAACGAGATACATACATACATGTATAGATATATAAACTTCAACATAATCATGATCATAAAATAATTACCGTATAATATAAGGTCTTGGTTAAGAGAACTTCCTTATTTATGCACAAGCTTTGAGAGCAACCATTCCCAACATAGCCAAAGCATATGACACCTCTGATCCATTTACTTTACTTTTTCTGGTTACATTTCTTGTGTCTACACTGTTATTGTCCATTTACCACAATGGACCCAACCATTCCAACCAACTTTCATAGCCTTACCTTCCACTATGCTTACTCACGCACTGAGCTTCATCGAAATCTTACATTACCTTTCAAGTCCAACATAGCTCTCCCCGAGCTCCATCAAATTTCCTCTTAAACAACCAAATCCCAAGGCTCAAAATAATAAAAGAGAAGACATGAAAAAACCAACAAGAAGACCACGAAAACCCATAATGATATGACACTACAACAAAGTGGCATAGTTATGTACCAAACACAATCAAATTACAAATCAAGTGCAACAATAGAAAAATACCGAAAGAACAAGACTAACAATAGACACTGTGACTCAATCCCTGTGGTTCCCAAGGAAACTCAACCAGAGCCTTCTTCAAGATTTCATGGCAGTATCTCTTGTCATACAACTCCCTGCATCATACTACCATAGACACGTAACTGTCAATGTTTAAGTAAACACAACAATACACTAGTTACCTCACCTTGTTGTGCCAAGCACATTTCTTGCAACTGAACACATCTACGCCATCTCTCAAGGGACTTCAATCCTTTGACAGATCGTCCTATAACTAAAGGATATCTAATATACTTGTTTAGTACATGTTCATCACTATAACACATATCCACATAATGTCAAACAAAATCAAGGTTGAGAAGACTTCATGTATGTGAGACACTCATTTATTTGGAATTAGGGTTTTCGAACATGGCCAAAGGAATTATTTCCAAATTTCTTTTTTTGATCTTTTTCTTGTGGCAATCGAGACTTACTATGCGTTGTCACATCACCGAACTGTTAGCTATGTAAACACATCAACTGTTACCTTGTCATGCTAATACCAAGCATGTTTCCTGCAACTACCCACACATGTAAACTGTATGTTACAAATATCAAGAAAATCATATTTATCAATTTGAAATCAACTTTTACAAACAATCATGTCATAATCCATAGTCAACTCATAGTCATTAGACATAACGCTACAACTATCAACTACATTCAGGTACATATCAATTGTCTCAACACATATATGCTAGTATAATCATCTTAAAACAAAATCATTTGAACACATACTCATATTAAGCAATTCATCAATCATTCAACCACTTGCAAACATACCATGTTAAATAAATCAATTAGACAACATAATCAACTATGAAATAGCAAGTATGATACATAAGCAGACTCATACCTTAGTGTACCTCAGGGGAGGCTACCTTGTCTACATAATCAATCAAGTTATCACGATATAAATTTACAACTCATTAGCTCAAGCACTCATAAGATCATGATATCCATAACAATATCTAAGTAACATGTTCACATCATCAACTCATACACAATTATCATTCACACATGAAATGTCAATCTAGATTAGTATGACACCATCTTACAAGTATGTCAGTTCATACTTGAATATTGCAACCATAACCATCTGCATAGGTGAAACTAGGTTAACACAATACATATAACATCAATATCTTCAAGACAATGAATATAACCATCACACATATGACCAATCCAAATTATAACATCGACATCTCAATGAGATGACCCTAATCATCAATTTAATAGCATATAACAACAATAAGCTATATATCATGCTCATCAACAACATACAACATAATCATCAGGTTATCTAATATAAAACAACAATAGCAATGCATACAACTACATGTTATTATCATTCTTGACTATCTGACACATGTGCATATAACCACACTAATCATCTAACATCTATCATGAATGTAACCATAACATAAAATACATGTTCATAAACCTAATGTACATAACCCTAATGCATATAATAATCCTTAACTTACATACCTGCATGCCAAACATACACTACATGTATGATGATATGCTCTTATACCAAAGTCTAATTCTACAACCTCATTATGATGATTTGCATCCCTTGCTCTATCTCAACTAGCTCATTAGCATCATAACAACCAATAGCACCATGATGACCTAAATTGCCTACAATGACTTCACAAGGCATGTTTGACCTACTATACATGCATAATCATATCCACGACCATACATGCATAACAACAACCATTACTCCATTTTACACATTGCCACATGCAACTAACATTATGCATAAGCAATGCCAAATCAACTACACCTATGCATAAATGCATGTAGTTAAACATAAGAAATCAATTCTTGTAATCAACCTACAAGACTAATACATGTAATCAAAATATTAAAAAAGGTAACCTAACATACAAGGATGTAAGTGGGTATCATGAAATCAACATGTAAGTGACATATAATTCATACATAGTCGGTCTCATTTTCCAAAAATCAAGACATCGTGTCTCTTAATTTGAAAGTAGCATTCACCAATACTAACAAGCTATAAGCATACCTCTTACTATCCATGGTCCAGACTAAAGTGGAAGGAGGAAGCTACTATAATGGCCCGATCTCCAATGTCCAATTATGGAAATGGGATCTCCAAAGCTCTACTAAATTTAACCATACTTGAAAAGAGACTGATTTTCATTTCTCATACATTTGTATGAGACTAAGTCAAAAACATTGCACTTATTCCACTTGTAACATAATAACTAAAAACATGCTACTTTTCCATTTCCTTACATGCAACTTTTCAAATTCCTTGCATGCAACCTTTCAAATTCCTCACATGCAACAATTTGTATGCAATTAATCATTGAACCGTTTAAGCATTTCATCATACATTTTGCATGCAA
Source organism: Pinus taeda (assembly GCA_000404065.3). Classification (NCBI taxonomy): domain Eukaryota; kingdom Viridiplantae; phylum Streptophyta; class Pinopsida; order Pinales; family Pinaceae; genus Pinus; species Pinus taeda. Next base: position 76,781 of record APFE031404505.1, on the reverse strand, counting down.
ACTAATATACTGAATGATTCAATGCATATATCCTAACGTGTAGTAGTACAAGTTATGGAAAATGAACCATATGATCAATGTTATTTTCCCTCACTATGGCTCAAGTTTCAACTTCTGAGATTTCATATATGAAAAGTTGTAACAAAAATACCAACACAATCATATTTGGTGCACAATTCAAGGAGTATCTAGAAATCTCGACTTCCACTGCTCATATCTCCTAAAATATAGAGAATAAATGTCTAACTTTTTATCACAATATCAGTGGGATTTCCCCTGATTGTAGAAAAAATTTCAACTCCTGAGAGTTCCTAAATAAAAGTTATAAAAAAAATGTTAGCATGGCCTGTTTGATGCCTGATTTTAGGAGCATTCAGAAGGTTTGAATCCCTCTCATCATATCTCCTAAAATATTGTGACCCAATATCTGAACTTTCTACCACATAATCAATGCTATGTGCCCTCAATGTGGACAATTTTTCAGCTTTTGAAATTTTACAAAAGATAAGTTGTTGTAGAAATTCCAACATGACCTGTTTAAAGGTGTATTCAGGAAGGGCATCTTCCTTAGATCATAATTCCTAAAGTATTGTGAACCAATATCTAAAATTTTTACCACATTATTAGTGGGATTTACCTTCAAAATGGAAAAAAATTTCAACTTCTAATATTCCATAGAAGAAAAGTTATAACAAATATGAAAGAAAGGTCTAAAATTTAACCTTTGCTCTTCATTTCACCTATGATAGAGCTCATCCAGTTCAAGTGTTTGAACCATGCTCTGATACCACTTTGTAACACCCTCTGGGTTAAATGTGTATATAAACCAAATAATAGGAATAGAAACATAATAAACATATCAACCATCAAAATCCATATATAAATTAGTACATTTTCACATGAAAATCAAGGGAATGAATTCTCTCATTAATAAATGCAATGAACCAAATGGAGACAGGACTACCTGTTCCACCCGACCATATATTGGCTGAGCCAAGTATCTCTTGAGCTAATCACCCCCATGCCATATTTCAAGCATGAATGTGGGATCTCAGAGAACACATCAATCAAAACTCATCTAGGGCATCCAGAGGCCACCTACCTCAACCCATCAAACAGTGATTCCACCTCACGGTTGGACATCACCAAAAACAATCATTAGATTGGTCTCCATCCAAGCCTTCCAGGGCTTCCAGAGTGTTTGTCCAACCAAGGCTTCCAAAACTAGTAACTCAACCCACGACTTATACAGGGCTTCCAGAGCGTTTGTCCAACCAAGGCTTCTAGAACTAGTAACTCAACCCACAACTTATAGAGGGCTTCTAGAGTGTTTGTCCAACCAAGGCTTCTAGGACTAGTAACTTAACCCACCAAGGGCTTCCAAATCATTTTTCCAACCAAGGCTTCTAGGACTAGTAACTCAACCCAAGTTGTTATGGGACTTCCTGAGTGTTTGCTCAGCTAGGGCTTCCGAGAGTAGTAACTCAACCCAAGTTGTTACAGGACTTCTAGAGCATTTGTTCAACCAGGGCTTCCAGGACTAATAACTCAACCCAAGCTAAGGAAACATAAGAACCAAAAAAAACAAAGCAATGAAAGTAAACCCACAATCGCCATGGCTATCCAGGAAATGACAAGGCTAGGCAATCCACTGTCAATTCGGTCATCCTCCATGGCAATGATAGATCATAACCAAGAAATGACATGCATGTGCCATGCATGCCAAAACTAGTGAAGAAATCATACATGCAACTCGGTACCTGCAAGCAATCTAATGTAGCTACTAATGATGATACCCTCTTGTGCTTTCTTGCTCTTATTTATGCCTTCTTGCTCCAAGAATCCAAATATGCCAGACCCTCTAAGAATGCTCCAATAAAAATCTAAGTATCCAAGAGTATGAGAGAGAGAGAAAGAATAATGAGAGAGTTCCAAAACTAAACTGACAAAAGGTTCACACTAAAAGGAAGAACCTTTCCAACTAATCCTCAGAAGCCTTTTTAGGAATGAGGCCTCTATTTTCTTCATTTTCCATTATTTTCCTTCATTTTCCTCCTCACATGCAACTTATGACCTTTCACCTCATTTTTCTCCTATTTTCCATTATTTTCATAAATAAATGTACCAAAATACATTTTTGCCTCTTTAATGCTTTAGCCATTTCCTTTGCCATTTTCCTTAGCCATAGACAACCAAATGAACACCCACTAGGATGTCCTACCCACCATTCAACTTGAAATACACGTCCCATCATTCGTGGTATTTATATATATTTTACATGGAATTTTCACCAGGGTCGTTACAATAATATATATATATATATATAATATATATATATATATATATATATATATATATAATTTTAAAAGGGAGATGTGTCAATTCCAAATTGAACAGGAACATTACTTTCACATATCTCTCATATTGGGTTGTAGAATTAGTATAGATCCATCTTAATCATGGATCGTCTAACATGAGTCAAGATGGATCAAATTTCTTCAAGTGCAAACTTCGTTTAGAGTGCAAAATACAACGCTCAATTTTTCATTGTTAAATTGTATTTTTGAATTCTATATAGAGTATATAACTTCAACTTGTAAGACCAAAAAATATTTATTTTATTTTAAAAAAGAAAAAAAAAAAAGAAAAAAGAAAAAAAAGAAAAAAAAACAAACAAAAATATACCTATAAAATGACCAAAGTGTAAATTATTGAGAAATCTAGGGCATGAATAGTTAAAAGATTTATCTACTTGATAATTTCTTGTGATATACTTTTACTTCTTTGCTTATATTCTTTTCTTCGTTATGTTATTATTGTGTTATTTTCATCAAGACAATTACCAATATGCACAATAAAAGACAAGTGACACAGTATGTAGGCTTGTCAGTCGGGCCCAAAACCTCTCATCTTTTGAGAGGAAAACCCGATCAAAATTATTCTTCTAGATATTCAATTGATGAGTAGCAAGACCATGAAAAATAACTTGACTCTAGTATCCTCCCAAGAACCTTCTTACTAACCTTCATACTCTACCTCTTCCCTTTCTCAACTTTCTTCTTGATCTCGAACTGCTCTCCTCGACTTCTTCTAGAGAAACTAGATCTCTATCCTTCACACTTCTCCTTCTCTGCTTCCTCTAGACAATCTCGGTCTCTAGGATTTCACTAGTCTCCTCTAAAGAATCTCAGTTTCTATTACAGTTACCCAAAAAATATCGATCTCTTAGGTTTACCCTATATCAGAAACCCTAGTCTCCTTAAGAGAGAGTTATACTTATTTGATCTTCTCTTGATGCCTTTGGTCCTTTTATGTTGCACCCTAAACAAGTATCTTAGAAGAACCATTCCTTCGCTATCCCTGAAGAAACCTCCTTCACTAGCCTAGAAGAAACTCTCCTTCACTTTCCCAAAAGAAACTCTTCTTCACTATACCCAGAAACTTCTCTCTCCTTCGCTATTCCTTTTTCGTGCTTCTGCTACTAGGCTCTACTTCTCATTTCTTGTTGATGGAATTCTTGTCGAGTTTATTGCCTCTAAGTGAGACTAAGTGTAGCTACTTATACACATATTTACATGTCCCTTAGGCTGATGTGATCTCAAGTAGAGAAGTCGACATGTTCTATCAAGTTCCTTCTTCGTTGTAGGCTGACTTGAAGAGGATAAGTGACAAGGTCTTGGACAACAATTTACATAAACAAGTTTTACCTTTTACAAAGTGTAACAAGACTTTATTACAAGACAATGAATATAACATTCTATGAATAGACGAAAAGTAATTCCTAAAGACTCTCAATGGGAGTCTTGACTCAAAAATAAAATCTCTTGCTCATGAAACCCATGAAGCAAGAAATACAATAATTTATTTTTTCTTCTTCTTTACATCTCATTACATAAAATCATAATTACATGTCATTATGAAGACAAAACCTAGTTACACTTTTCAACACTCCCTTTTAAGTAGGGAGGTATTCATAATGTTACTTGGACATTCTTAATCTGAGAATTTCTCATAAGAAGAATTCGGATTGGTAACTCATTTGTATATCATCATATCAACCAACATTGTTACATAGTAAGGCCTTAACTAACAACTCCATCTCTCCACAAGATCTGAGCTCAATGCTGGTGAGACCAATGATTTATAGACACTCTCATCATTGTCTCTCTCAGAAAATCCCCTACTCGGGTTCTTGGTTTGTGTTCCATGAGGACTATTCTTATCTTGGACTCCTCAGCCCTCAAAGAATATTGGTCCTCCATGACTACTCTTCTATTGGATGCCCTATCTCATCCTCAAAGAGTATTGGATTCCAAATAATTACCCAATCCTCCATTCTATCTTCCCAGGTGAAGACCACAATGATGTGTCCATATCTCCCTCTCAAATAGGGAGGACATATTTCAATAAAGGAATTTACACATTCCTAAAAAAAGGAATGTACCTAAGCTCCCTCTTGGCTTAGGAATTTTCAAGTTTCTTCCAAGTAATAAACTTCCTTTTCATGCTCCCTCTTAACTAGGGACCTACAGTAGCTCCTCAGGTGGAGATGATGAGATAACCAGCTGCTTGAAGAACTCCTCTCTTCTTCGATGTCATGAATTTCTTCTTTTTTTCTGGAGTTTTCATCTTTTGGGGACTTATTCATAGGGCCCAGATCATCCACCACTTTCATCCATGAGTTAGTCATGTCCTCATTTCACCAAAAAGTGATCCATCAATTTTCCATTTTCCTTTGCTTCATGTCATGTTGTTTTCTTCATGCCATATTTTCTATAAGGACCTTACATCCTTCTATATGTTTTTCTTAGAAGTCATCCATAGATATTCCATTTTGCAGACTGACATAAGCCCGTTAGCACAAAGATAAGAAATGAACACTTAAATAATAATTACCTTTGTGATGATCTTTCATCATGACATCTTCATGTAGGTATCAATATCCAACATGCATGTTGACACATCTCCTAAAGATATTCATTATCAAGGGTCTCCATCTTCTTATGACTCCTATCAAAGTCTTCATAACCTATGTAAGCATACATACCTCATCTTTTCTCAAGTCATCTGAACTTCCTATAGCAGCTTCTTTTGAACAAAATAGCTTTATCCTTTAGACCTGTTTCTTTGTTATGTCGTCATACCATTATCCGTTGAATCCCATGAGTTGGAATTCCTTATGAAACACTTGCTTTCTTTCTAGATTGGTGAATCCTTTGATAAGGATTCCATCAGAGAAACTTGAGGATCTTTCATATCCCCACGTAGTAAATGTTTCCTTATTTACTATTGCATGATGATCCTAGTCAATGATGACCTCTACTTATTTTATAAGTATCACTTGAGATTCCAATGAGGTTTCCAAGAGATTTTATTCTCTGTAATCAATAGAAATTATTCCAGACATTCTTTCTGCTTCCCATGTCACTAGCTCTTACTTCTAATGCTTCTATCATGGTGTTATTTTCTAAATTGTTGCATTCTATCTCATTTGCATTTCTTTCTATCTATAAATTACAAGTAGAAAGTACCTTCTAGTAAACAAGAAGATCTCAGTCATATTAGAGATCTTTACTTATTCCTTCTTAAGCTTATTTGCTTATGTTCTTTCACTTCCTCAGTAATATGGGATTCTTCCCCATTCCTCTTGTCCTTATTTAGTTTAGGACAATCTCTTTTATAGTGCCCAAGTTCCTGACAAACATATCATCTTACCTTAGCCATGTTCTTCTATTTCTTTGGAGGACAAAACTTTCAAAATTTCCCTTTGCCTCTTGTCATAGCAACATGTGCTTGATTCTGCTCATTTCGTCCTACATCAACTTTTTCCTTCACTCTTGTTTCTTCGATCTTATAGTGTGACCATACATCTTGAAATGGAGTAGTCTCTTTCTTCCCATATAAACTTGAAGTGAAGTTGCCCCATTCTTCCTATAGTGCATTTAGTACCACTGTTGTCATCTCTCTATCAAACATGACTTCTCCCAACTTATGTAATTGATCTCAAATTTCTGATATGCTTATGAATTATGAGGATATTCCTTCTTCATTGATAAATTTTAGTTTGTAGAGTTCTTGCCTTAATGATATTACTTCTCTTGCAGTACTACGGGAAAAAAATCTACCAGTTTGTCATGTATATCTTTTACAGTCTCCAAATTTGATACATATGGGATTAGAGAGTCTTTTATAGATTCTATGAGAATCATCTAGGCTCTCACTTCTCCCTTCATGAATATAGCATGTGCTTGAGTATATTCCTTTGGAAGCTAGGTTATTGACCCCTTGATGTGATCCATGACCTCATTCTCAATCAAACTTAGGTTTGTGCTTTGCTTCCATGCAAGGTTATTTGTAGCCCCAACCAATTTATTGATTTCCTTACAAAAAGACATTTTGATATTATCACATATATTCATAGACTTACTTGAGTGATTTTTTCTTGCTTCCTCCCTAATCTTGATATCGACAGAGGATTTGTTTCTTGAGAGATTGATGAGAGAGAGCTTGGTTCACAATCTTTCTTGAATTGTAGCCTTTCTTGAATATGGTTTCAAGATTCTTATTGGTGTAGATTTATTCGATCTAGGATTTTGAAGATCTTGACCTTGATAGCCCTTGGATTTGTTACGATCCTTCTTTTATGCTTGATGTATTCTTGATTGAGTTCCCCTTCTTGACTTTAGCACCTAAGCTTTGATACCATGTTGAGAAATCTACGGCATGAATACTTAAAAGATTTCTCTAGTTAATAATTGCTTATGATATACTTTTACTTCTTTGCTTAGTCTTTTCTTCTTATGTTATTATTGTGTTCTCTTCTTCAATAAAATTACCAATATGCACAATAAAATGCAAGTGACACAGTATGTAGGCTTGTTATCTAGGGCCGAAACCTCTCACCTCTTGAGAGGAAAAATCGATCAAGATTATTCTTCTAGATCTTCAATTGATGAGTACAAAGACCATGACAATGACACTTAACTCTAGTATCCTCCCAAGAACCTTGTCAGTAACCTTGATGCTTTTCGTCTTCCCTTTCTCGACTTTCTTCTTGATCTTGAACTGCTCTCCTCAGCTTCTTCTAGAGAAACTTGGTCTCTATCCTTCACACTACTCCTTCTCTGCTTCCCATAGAGAATCTCAGTCTCTAAGCTTTCATTGGTCTCCTTTAGAGAATCTTGTTCTCTATCTCAGATACCCAGAGAATCTCGGTCTCTTAATTTTACCCTAGATCATAAACCCTAGTCTCCTTAAGAGAGAGATATATTGCTTCTTCAATCTTCTCTTGATGCCTTCGTTCCTTCATTTTTTTCACCAAAAACAAGTATCCTAGAAGAACCCTTCCTTTGTTGACCGCAGAAGAATTCTTCCTTCGCTATCCTAAAAGAAACCTCCTTTGCTAACCAAGAGGAAACTCTCCTTCGCTTTCTTAGAAGAAAGTCTTCTTCACTATACCCAGAAACTTATCTCTCCTTTGTTATTCCCTTTTCGTACTTTTGTTGTTGGGCTCTACTTCGCACTTCTTATTGATCGAATGCTTTCCAAGTTTCTTGCCTCTAAGTGAGGCCGAGTGTGCCTACTTATACACATCTTTACATGTCCCTTAGGCCAACATGATCTCAAGTAGATAAGTCGGCATGTTCTAGCAAGTTCCTTCTTCGTTGTAGGACGACTTGAAGAGGATAGTTGACAAGGTCTTGGAGGATACTTTACATAGACAAGTTTGACCTTTTACAAAGTATAACATGACTTAATTGCATGAGAATGACTCTAACATTTTATGAACAGATGACAAATAATTCCTAAAGACTCTCAATGGGAGTCTGGACTCTAAAATAAAATCTCTTGCTCATGAAACCCATGAAGCAAGCAATACAAAAATTTTATTTTAATTTCTTCTTTACATCTCGTTACATAAAATCATAATTGCATGTCAATATGAAGACCGAACCTAGTTACACTTTTCAACATAAATTACTGACATTACCTCAAACATTTTAATCATAAAAAATTTCAATAGCTTTAAACGATATATACAATTTTTTTAAACAATATATAATATATACATAGTTGATATTAAAATATTTTACATAACATGTTCCACCAAGACATTTTATGAGCACACATTAATTTTTTTTTGTTATTAATATATTTTTAAGTATACATCAATATTAACTCATATTTAAATATTTTATTGATAACCCATATTGAATATTTTTATTATATACAACATTAAAATATTTTATTTTAACATTTTTTTTACTACTATTTACTTTACATGAAATTATATTACATCATATGCAAAACTAATTAAACATGCATATCATATTCATTTTTGTTTTTATTATAGTTGACGTTGCTTTTCTATTTAGAGAATATTTTATTTTTATTTACTTTTATTTTAAGAGCGACACATGTCAAATCCCTAATTGATCATGGGCATACTTACATATTGCCCTCATACCGGGTTGTAGAATAAGAATTTAAATCAAAATCAATTATTAAACTCATATAACATGTGTTAGATATATGAATTTTTAATCCAAACTTTAATGCTTCATAAGTCTACTTCAAAATTTTGGCATCATTCTCATGACAATGATCTAAGTGGGTATTGGTGGTCACCCACTTGGGGCCCTGCCATGTCAAAAAGACATCATTTAGGGCCTCAAAATGGCCCCAAAAATTCAGAACCTGAAAAATTGTAGAAAAAATGCCAAGATGGAGAAATGTGCTTTGAGCTAGGGAATGTTTGGGTGGCCACCCATATCCACTTGGATTAGACAACCATTTGAAAGAATTTGGAAAATATAATGGTTCATGCTGAGTTTAGGGTTGTTTGATAAGTTTCTATGGGAACATTATTGCCAAGTTTTGGAGAATTGAGGGTTGGTGAGAAGAAATTAATTGCAATATCAATGTCAAACAAGGGTGTCGCTTGTCCCCTACTCCCTTTGGCATATACATTGATAAGCGAGCAGAGTGTCTGGAGGAAGCAACTTGTATTGGTTCCACTCTCACTAGTATAGTCTCATGTTTCTCCTTATGTAGATGATATTGTTCTTTTGACAAGGACTTCTTATGTTCTTGACAATTTACTAAGAATCCTCCAATATTTATATTCCAATATAGGTGTGATTTTTAATATTGACAAAGAAAAAATTATGATAATTAAATCTAGAAAAAACCATGTATGATACTTTCATATATGATGACAACTTGGAGGAAATTCCTTCATACAAATATCTTGTAATTGACATATTTCACAAGCTCAATTGCAATTATAGCATTGAGAAAAGGATAAATGGAGTATGGAAGGAAAGATTGGTCATCTTCTCCATGGAAGTAACAGACCATCCTATAGTAAGACTAGGTGCTCTTTGAAATTATTGGCCAGCCACTTGAAGCAAATTTGGCCCAATTTGGTTTATGTTTAATTTCACTCTTTTTTAGTAAAAGAAGACCTTGTAGGAAGATAGGGATTTTCTATTGGGATTACAATGGTAGTATATGTATAAAGCTGGGGTTTTTCTTTTGGGAATGCAAGGACAGTTTGATAGTTATTTCCTAGTAAATCTGATGCCTTAAGCTCACTATTTTTTCAATGAATTTTGCTTTATTCCATTTTCTATGGTTGCATAAGGTTATGTAAGATCCTAAATGAAGTTTTTTGGATTATTTTGTAATACTAGAATGTGAGTCTCTTAAAGAACTTAAGGATTCTCTCTCGCTATAACTCTCTGTAAGATTTAGTCACAATTTTTATATATAAATAAAAATTCACCAATATTTATATTAAAAAAAATAAAAAATTAATTGATCATTAAAATTCTTCAAAGAATTACTTGCAAGGTGAGTATATTTACTTCTATGACCTTCCCCTCTCCCACTTTGTGTGACATAATAATAGATAAAATTCTTAGTTGTCGACATTCTATAGTTATCCTTTCACATGTCTTCCTATGTCTCATTAAAAAGTTTGGTTACACATAATAACTATGCAACTTGGAATTATTTATACGACATAAAAATCCTCCTATGTTTTAAAATAATTCCTATTACATTGATACACTTATTAAAAACTCAACATGTCATTTGTGGTCCATATGAATTGAGTGGGGAAGATAACAAGTTGTCCTCCCAATCAACGAGACCAAATTCAATTAACTAAAAACATCTTATCTATAAATCTCACTAATCTAAATCATTTGAGTGGATTGGTTCATGGTATTATATAAGCCCCAATACACCATGATCAATGTGCTAATGGGGGTGTAGCCATAAAGAGTGCTGCCTCACTATTACAATGATTGATTACTTACGAGGTAAGAATATTATCTTGTTCGACCTTCCCTCACCCTCCTATTTAAAAAACTTATTGTTTTGAATTGATTGCAAGGGTTGGTCCAAGGTCATATATATGTTCAAATATATCATCATCCATTATGCTAATAGATTAGTCCCAAGGAGTTGTGCCTCCTACTAACAAAAAGATTGATTTGTTATAGGACAAGTATGTTTGTTTGCTTGACCTTTCCCTCTCCCCCTATTATGCAATAAACCAAAATATATTCCTTAACTAGCAATACTCCATGGTATTACTTTGAAACACTTTCTAAATGCCCATTCAAAAACCAAAAAATGCCTAAAAATTATGAGTACAAAATTTTTCTTCATAACATATAAAATCTTCTTTCTAAAAAAATTACTATTCTACATGAATTAAGAGGATTGATTTATGGTGACACATATACCATAGTCTTTATACAAATACAAATGGAAAAACCACAAAGAAAAAATAGTTTCTACTAGCATGATCAAAATTATTAATTAATTGAAAAGTGAAAATCACTTTATAAGACCCCCTTTCTTTTACATGCTTCTCTATATACTAGTCCAAACAAATTAAACACACCTAAATACCAACCTTAAATGTTTGTTTTCCTAAATTTATACACAATCTCTAATTATTATTATTATTATTATCATACACACACACACACTTGTTATTACCACTCTTTTTTCATACACTCTCTATCTCATTTTTATTTTTACCAATTATATCTTATTTAGGTTCCTAAATAAGTTGGGACATCGAGATACTTCAATGGAAATTTCACACTAGGAACATTTGCAATTTAGCTCTTTGTTTTGGTTCTTTTCATTTGTCTGGATAGCCATATAAATTTGGTAGCCTTCGAGGGAAGAATGAATGTGAGAATGATGTCTTCAACACATAAAAGCATCACTTTTATATGCATGCCCCTAATTTGACAGTTGTAATTTCCATAACTACTAGCACAACTCCTAAGAATGGTCTTCTTTAAGGTTAAGATACTCAGAGATATGATAAAATAATATTTAATCTCATGACCTTGGATTTGGCCCTTTTAGGATCCCTTAGCCCCCTTTCATTCCCCTCTTGTAGAGTCATAGCCCCCTATGCTCTTTTTCGTCCCTTTTTCATGCAGTTTTCCATGTATTTTATGAAAAATATGAGATACATTGTTTACATTACATTATTTGACCTTGGTCCATATTATCTAGCTCACCAACATATATGTTCGATATGTAAAAGTGCATTAAAAAATAAGGGGTACTACATGTGATGAATTGACATACCATTATCATTATTTGATATAATTTTCAAGCTCTTCAATTTTCTTGCAAACATGGTTTATTGTTATGCCAACCTAAATTAAATATAACAAGGGTAATAGTTGCAATACAGCATAGTCCTTGCCTCTACCACTAATTAATTGATTAAAGGTTATGTGGGGTGAGAAGAAAACTTTGCACAATGAAATCTCTATGCACGATATAATCTCTCTACACAAAATTCTCTGCACAATGAAAGATCTTTGCACAATGAAAGATCTCCGCACAATTAAATCTCTCCACACAAAACTCTTTGCACAATGGAAAGCTCGAACACGTTACTTGTTAAAACTTTGTTAGGTTCTCCACTCTAATTTTCATTTATATTCATGAAAGCTTCATAAAACTTAGATTTCTTTTAACATTTTTGAATTGAATACTTATTGTTCAAGATTAGATAAAATTTGTTAATAACAAATAGAATTTGCATGCATTCTCTCACCACACAGTTCTCTCACATCATTATTATTATATATCATTGCTAATTTTATTATTATTATCATACTTTCGCATGCAATTTCCCTTTGCACAGTTCTCTCGCACACTTTCCTTCCAGACAATACTAGTTTTTAAACAATTGAAGCCAGTGAAACTACATCTCAATTCAAACAACACTAGCATGTCTCTCAAAGCGAATATTGTTGTGACAAAGAATTAAAGTATTCTCAGTCCACATTTGTATAAGGCTCTTCACATTATCAAATGTAGTAAATGCTACAAAACTAGATGAAATTGTTTTCTAATTTGTGATTTATGTCGCAGAACAAGTGTGTGCAATAACAAATACAAGTGTGCTACGATGTTCCGCACTTCCACATGCATTCTCTTTCCGCACAATTCTCCTACATACCTTAGTGAAAGAATATTGTGGAATGTATACATAATTCTAAGTTCATCCATTATGCAGAATTGTTCAGAAATTTATAATACGCATATACTAATGTATATTAAGTCCAGAAAATTCCTTATGTAGATTGACATATTGTGAGGAGTGTCAAGATCAGAAAATATTGAGCAATCCACACTTCCACATTTCAATATTATATATCAATTTATTTTTTTCGGGGGAATGTATGTGGAAGTGCAAATAATTCCATTGTGCAGAGTTTAGATATTAAATGTTGAGAAATTGTTCTGAACTTAAATAGGAACGCAACAACTTACAAATACAATCATAAACACAAAGATGTGGTAGAAAAAACACTTCATTTCATTAATAGAAAAATATTGAACTATACTTACAAACAAAATGGAGATAAGATAGCTCAGGCAATGGTAGCTTATCTTTGAGAAGAGATGTGGTGGCTACATGCCTTTGAATTGTCTCATAATGAGGCTCAAGGGCCTATTTATTATTGGAAAACATGAGAAAACCCTAAACAACCAAAACCCTAACCCCAGGAGATGTAACACCAAGAGTTTTTGGGCCTCATTGGGGTTAGTTGGGAAACCAACTTCCCGAGGTCGTAACTTGGTCATATTATCTCTGTTTGGCGCGTAGAATACCTTGTTGGGAAGGTCACTCTGAGTACTACAGGTTTCACTATAATCCCTTGCCTATGGTTATGGGTTGACGTGCACCCCAAAAAAACATCATTTAGGGGGTCAAAACTTCTCCGGAAGTTTAGGACCCAAAAACTGCTAAAAATAGTAAATTTTGAAATGAACAAGGAAACAGATCAAACTAACTTGGGGGTCTAGGTGGAATAGGCGGGTGGCCACCAACACCCACCAGGACCATTCCTCCCCCCTTTGGAGAGGAAATTTCTGCTGAACCTCGTCCTGGTGAACCACTTGCCCTGGTGAAGGAGTTGGTCTGCTTTGACAACTCGATATAGTTGTATCCTCTGTTGGTGAGTGTTATTTATTTATGTGTCCATGACCTGATTAGTTGTGGCCTATTACATGCAGTCTTGGTTGAGCTTTGTTGGTGTGAGTTGTTCTGCAATATCAGATGTGTCCAACAATGGTGGAAAGTATGGTTGAAGGTGATCTACATTGAACATTGGTTGCAGACCAAGGAACGGTGGGATGTTGAGCTTGAAGGAAGTGTCACCGACGGCCTTGGTGATGGTGTATGGCCCATATCGGAGTGGGTGAAGCTTGTGGTGGGGTCCATCAAAGTGCTCCTTTTGTAAATGTAGCCAAAATTTCTCGCCCGCTTGGAACTTGTACAACACTTGATGTTGATCATGGCGTTGCTTGTACTTAGCATTATCTCTGTCCAATATATCATGGACCTATTTGCGGATGTGTTGAATGCACTTAAGGGAGTTGTTAGCCCTTTCAGCTTCGAACTGAACATGATTCGAATCTACCTGAGTGGTTGAAAATGGTATGACCACATCAATGGGGGCATAATGGTTGAAATCACATCTCTTATTGAAAGGGGTTGTGGCTTGTTGAGCTATGGAGAGCTCTATTGTAGTTGTGTTTGACATAGGGGAGACTTTCATCCCATGTGTGTTGACGATTTGAGTTGCACATGTGCATAATGTGTACGATCATCATGTTGAAAACCTCTATTTGGCCATCAGTTTGGGGATGGAAATTTGTGGACTTAGTAATTTTTGTATCCAGCATCGACCATAGACTTGACCAAAATGCACTCAGGAATCTATTGTCCTGATCTGAGACAATGGACACCCATACTCTCTTAAAGAAGAGCTTAGAAATGGCCTATGCTGTGATACTCTTCTTTCAGGCTACCATGATAGCCATCTAACACATATTTCATTAAAAATGGAATTTTTTTATTACAAGGAAAACACTAGAATTGAGTTATTTGGTTATTTTTAAATTCCACATCCACTATTTAATTCCAAATTTAATGAAATATGTGTTATCTTAGAGAATCCGTCGAAAACCATGAAAATGTAATCATTGTCGTTCTTAGTAGAAGGAAGGCCTAACATGTAATCCATGGAGATAGATTCCCAAGGCTCGCTAGGAGTAGGTATATGAGTATATAGATCTTGCTTCTTGATGGTTCATTTGGTAATGGCATAGGCGGTGAAGGATCTAATGTACTTCTCAACATCCTGACAAAGTCTCAGCCAATAAAAACATTTCTGCAATATTTCCATTGTTTTCTCTACTCCGAAATGTTTAGCGACCTGATTATAGTGTGCCTCCCAAATCATCTTGGCATTCTCACTTGAAGGAACATAGATGTGTCCCAGGTGGCAAATAGTGCATCCTGAAGGTGAAATTTTGGAACTTTCTTCCCTTCCAGGAGTGTCTAGTATATGTTGTCAAACACTAGATCACTCTTATAAAGATGCGGCCACTCCGATGTCTCATGCCCACAAGATTTGAGCACAATGATCAGCGCCATGACTAGTGGTCAGCTGAGGAAATCAGCAACATTATTGGTGTTTTCCTTCTTATACTTGATGTTCAAATGGAATTGTTGCAAATAGGTGGACCATTTCTGATGGTGATTGTTCTACAACTTCCCTTGTGTCTGTATGAACTGTAGAGGTTGCTGGTCTGTGTGGATGATCGTTTCCTTCTTCATAATGTAATTCTTCCAATGACAACAAGCCTGCATAATGAAATACATTTCTTTGTTGTAAGTGGGGTACTTTCGAACTATGTCTGAAAGTGTCTCACTGTGGTAAGCCATTGGATGCCCATGCTAAGTAAGAACTGCACCAATAAAATAGTCAGAGGCATCTATCTCAATCTCAAATGGTTGCTGCAGGTCTAGTGATGTGAGCACTGGTGCAGAAAAAAGGTGATACTTCAACTCGGAGAACGCTTGTTGTTGGGTTTCCGACCAAAAAATATTCTCTTTCGCTCCACCCTTGGTGACTTGACTTAAAGGCCAAGTGATATGAGAGAACCCCAACATAAACCTACGGTAGATATTGCCAAGATCCAAAGAGTTGTTGAGCTATGTTAGAGTGGTTGGGACTAGCTAATATTGAATGACTTGTATCTTGGATGGGTCCACATGTACACCCTTCTCATCAATGATGTACCTCAGATATTGAACCTGGGTTAGGCCAAAGGTGCATTTATCTAAGTTAGCACATAGCTTCTGTTGGCACAGGGTTTGAAGGACCTATCGAATATGGTGGAGGTGCTCTTCCCAACTCTGGTTGAAGATCAAGATGTCATCTAAATAAACCATCATGAATGAATTGGTGAAGGGCCATAAGATGTCATCCATCAGTCTCATGAAGGTTGCAGGGTGTTACCCAATCTGAATGGAATGACCAACTTTTCAAAAAGGTCCTCCTTGGATTTGAAGGAATTCTTACACACGTCGGAGGGTTTGATAGGCATTTGGTGATAACCTGACTTCAAGTCAATCTTGTTAAAATATTTGGCCCCCTTGAGCTAGTCCAGAAGGTCATCAATCCACGAGATTGGGTACCTATTCTAGAGAGTGATCTTGTTCAACACCTGATATTTAATACAGAGCCTCCAAGTCCCATCCCTCTTCTATACCAATATAATCATCCTCCCACAAGGTGATGAGCTTGGCCCGGTGTTCCCTTTTTGCAATAGTTCCTAAATCTGCCTCTTGATCTCATCGTTCTCCAGAACAAAGCGTTGATAGATTGGTCCATTAGGAGGTGGTGCTCCTAGGGTCAGATCAATGGAGTGCTTGACCTGATAGTGCAGAGGTACCCCTGTGGGTGAGGTGAAAATATCTCGGTACTCCTCCATGACCTTATCCACATTATGTTGCTATGTAGAGGAGCCCTTCCTGGAAGCTGCAGCCACAACCTTTTTCTTACCCTGGGTGCGAACCATAAGGAAAATAGTTTTCCTAGTCTGGGAAATGATCTTACTACATTGCTTTGCAGTGATCAAAGAGATGGTGGTAGCCACGACTACTTTCGTTATCTTGTACAAATTATTAGCCAAATTAATAACCACAGAGAGAGGTATAGACTCATATATAGCATGTCGCTTCCACAAGTATGGTTTTCCTAACAATATATCACAAACTTCAAGAGGAGAAACATCACATAGTACCTCATCCATGAAGGGCTTGATGTTGTAGGGAAGGCAGCGCTATTGGTTGACACGAAGATCTCGTCCTTGGTAAAGCCACCCGATGGTGTATGGCTATGGATGTGTTATAGTCTTTAGGCCCATTCGCTATTGAAATGAAGTTCTTTTGGCTCCCACTGTCAAAAATGAACTACAACGGAGAACCCTTACCCACGTCTGTGAGTGGAAGAGGTGTTCCCCCTCATCTAGATCTCCAAACTCAATATTCTGGATCTTGGTGGTGGCCATGGTGCCGCTGGGCTCCACATCAATGATCGGCTTCCCTTTTTCAGTTCCCTTATCAGTTTCTAATTCAAAGTCAGAACCTATGTCTGATTCAGAAGCCTTCATCTCTACCATCAATGACTGCTTGGCCCGAAATTCACTTGTATTGTGAGTGGAGCTCTTATGGAACTCACACCATTTTCCCATGTCCTTCTTCGTCTTCGAGGTGTTTTTATTTTCCTGCAACTTCAGTGGGCTATCCTGGATAGCGTCGTCTTGACTTGGTTCTTTGTTTTGTGGTTTGGGGGCACCTTTTCCTTGCTTTGGATTCACATATTCAAAGTTTTGCTTCTTCTATTTAAACTTCTGCTCAAACATGACATCGTAAAGATACGCCATTTCGAGCTAGGAAATGTCTAGGAACTCCATGTCATCCTAGATGTACTTATGTAGATAGTCCCAATACTTGAGCACCAAATGTCACTCAGTATCCTTGATACCTAGCTTTGTATGAAGGGTATAGAAAGTATTTGCGAACTCTGACACATCTTCGTCCCTTCCCTGTCGTCGTGTTGTCCACTTTATGTATTTGTCTTCATAGCTCCTGATAGGGTAATACTGTCTGTTGATGGCATCTTGAAAAGAATTCCAAGTGGGTGCGACTGAAAACAACGAGGGTTCACTCTCATCCTTTTGTTCATAGTAGGTTTCCCACCAATCCTTGATGTGTGGGGCAGCTTTAAGAAGTTCAAAAGTAATATTTTCCTGATTGGAAAAGTCATGAACTAAAAAATATCCTTCCAATAGACTTAACCATTTATCTATGATGTATGCATCTATCAGGCTTTTGAATATCATAATATCAAAGTTAACTTTTACCTTAAGAGGAGTGATGCCTCCAAAGTGACTGCTAGAGGAAGATGCATCGCCTATGAGTAGTCATCAAAGGGTCTAGGCAAATTTATCCATCATCGTGTCTCTTTGTTGCTCGAGGGATTCCTCGAGCAACACTTTGAAAGGACCTCCTACCCCCTCATCTTTCTTTTCTTCTGCCATGGGAGGTCGTTGGGTTTTGCAAGGATGATTTTTCAATGATTCGACCAAATCAAGCCATAACTCCTTATACCCTCACCTCCTTGGGGACATTCAAAGAAAAATAAAGAAAGAGCAGATCACTCTGATACCACTGATCCGAACTTAAATAGGAACACAACAACTTATAGATATAATTATAAACACAAAGATCCAACAGAAAAACACTTCATTCATTAATAGAAAAATATTGAACTATGCTTACAAACATAATGGAAATAAGATAGCTCGTGGAATGGTAGCTTATCTTTGAGAAGAGATGTGGTGGATACATGCCTTCAAACTATGTTACAATGAGGATCAAAGGCCTATTTATCATTGGTAAACATGAGAAAACCCTAAACAACTAGAACCCTAACCCTAAAAGATGTAACACCCAGATTTCGTGGGCGCCGTTGGGGTTAGTTGGGAAGCCAACTTCTCGGGGTGTTAACTTGGTTATATTATCTTCTTTCGGTGCATAAAATACCTTGTTGGAAAGGTATCTCTGAGTATTACAGGCGTTGCCAAAGACCCGTAGTTGTATGGACGGCTACGGGCTTGCTGCAGACCCCAAAAAATGTGGTTGAGGGGGTTAAAACTACTTCAGAAGTTCAAGACTCGAAAAACTGCAAAAAATAATAAATCCTAAAAATGAACAAGGAAATAGATGAAACTGACTAGGAGGTCTAGGTGGAATAGGCGGGTGGCCACCAATATCCACTTGGATCAGAAATATTATATATTAGTTTATTTGTGTGGAGGGGAATGTATGAAGAAGTGCAAGTTCATGAATTGTTCGGAATTTCGAAATTCACGTTAGGCAAATACTGAGGAATACTAAGCCCAGAAAATTACAATCTTCCTTGTGCAGATTGATACATTATGCGGAGTGTCAAAATTCACATGAAGTAAATACTGAGTAATATTTCATATTAGTTTTGCAATGAATCTATTTTGCATACATTGAAAGGTTTATTGAGATATTCCTACATAATGAATGTGTATCCACTTTGTGCACAATTAATTCCATTTTCACCTAGATTCGTCTATTTATCCATTTATGTAGGTTTCAAATTCAAGTGCAGGAGAAAGGGTGTGCGATAAGTGTGGGAGAAAGTGTATGCAGGAAGTGTGGGAGCAAGGACTATATCGAGACAAATTTTATTCCTTCACATTCCACATAAGGGTAAAGAAGGGGGGGGGGAGGGGGGCTAACTATTATTATTTTCTTATGTAGAGAAAGGGTGTGCAAGAAGTGTTACAGAAAGGGTGTATGTGAATTGCAGGAGCATGGACTATATCGAGTCAAGTTTTTTTCCTCCACATTCTACATAAGGCTAATTTAACATTATAAAAGAAATTTACTTAGCAAGAGGAAGTGATCTGAAAGGATCTCCACACGTGAAAGAGCTTTTTACTTTGAGCCATGTTGATTTGAAGATTAACAATGAAGTATTCAAGCAGATGAAATTTTGGTTAATGAGTTTTTATTTCTCACACATTTGTGGGGAAAATGTCTCATTCATTTTTGATTATTTATGATTAATGATTTTCATGAGATGCTCATGTATTTAATTATGCAGTTCATGAGCCTTTATTAAACTCATGCATTATTATTCACTTTTGATATAAATGATTAATATTGGTGAGAGGAAATTTGTCTCACATATTATTCATTCAATGTAATTGGAAATTGGTTTTTAATGTGAGAAACCACCTCACACCAATTTTCTATTTTTCTCAATTGTAGGTTCAGAGAATGAAGGGCATGGATAAGGAGTCTTTAAGTGATTTTGGAGACTTTTCCCAATTATGAGCCTGAGATACTTGGAGATCCTACTTTCAGGGATCTAGTTTTTCCTTCTTTGTAATTAGGTCCTACAATTGTGGATCTTGTAATTAATGCTCTTTGTTGGAGAGTGAGTGAGGAAAAACTATATATATTCCTTATGTGAGTCATAGTGAAAAAAAATAATGAAAAGCCATAGAGATTTAATGTAAGAGAGATTTGAGAGCTTACTTTAAAGGAGGAATATATAAGATCTGCATTTTAGGTGAAGCAGATCTGAAGATGTAGCCCCAGAGGTGGAGGGGTGAACTCCGTTATCAACCTTGGTTGTCTCTCTCTTATTTACTTACATGTGCTTCTTGATATTTTAAGTTCATTTACTTATGTTTATGTGTTTTATGCATTATAATAGATGGACTAATGTGCTCAATTAAACCTATATAAGCCACAGTAAATTAAAAGATCCTCACACCGTAAACATTGGTTAGAGTAATACTCGACTCTCAGATCATTTGGTATTAGAGTAGGTGACTAGTTTGCAAGATTGGCAAAGGAGCGAAGCACGCTGAAAGAATGCAAGGGTTGCAAGAGATAATTGATAGAATTCAAGCCGACAATGAAGAGTTGTGAAGACTGTTGCAGGTAGCTGAAGAGGAGAGGCGGGAGCTTCAAGAGATGCTACAAGTCAAAGAGGAGTTATTGGCTAAGTTGTAGAAGGTTGAAAAGATGGATGTTGCATCTCAAAATGAGGTATATGATGTTACTTCATGTTCTATTTTCTCTCAATACGAAGCAAATGTTGGCATGAAGATCCTCACGAAAATGGGGTGTAGAGGAGGTGGACTTGGCATGAATGGCCAAGGAGTCATCCAGCCATTGGAGGTTGTACCAAGACATCCATTTGCAGGGTTGGGTTATGGGCAGGAAGAAAAAGGAGAATCCTTGAAGGTAGTTGAAGCAAAAGTCATCTGTTCATCACCTGATTCCAAGAAGGGAATCAAGCCACCTAGTTTTCGTTGTTTGAAGGACAAGTTGGGAAGGTATAACAGTCATTCAAATTCTTCTTTTGAATATAAGAGAAATGATTGCTTCCATATATCTTCTAACCGTGATGTAGTTAAGCATCACACAAAGAATGTGTGGGTTAAGAAGATAGCTGTGTCCATGAGAAGTGATATCAAGAAGAATGAGAACCTTCTAAATGCTCCTAACATGAAGACACAATTGAATGGGAAGCGACATAATTTCTGCAGATTCTGTAAAATCAGTGGCTATTGGGAGAAGAAGTGCTAGAAGTTGCACCCTGAAATCGCCAGAAGTCAAGCAGACCTATGGTCAAAAAGCTTATGAAGAAGGAGGCTCCATCTCCCATACAAAAAGCATGATTACAAGAAGAAAGTGCTTGGTGCTGGCATGGTAAGTAGTTCATAATGTTTTTGCAATGTTTATTTATGCTCATATGCAAAATTTCAAGTTTTATGGGGACATGTATCACTCTGTTGATGGAAAACACTCAATTCCGATTCAAAATAATAATTAATGGCACCATTGCGAAAAAATAGAAGAGAGGAATCTGACGACAATTGAATCACATCAAACGACCTTCAAATGGAGATTATTTCTAGGACTTTTCAAGATGATCATTGCATAGCTTAAGAGGTCCTATCCTTTTGGAGGATTATTATATTGTGGAGAAGATTGCACATTGAAAATCAGGGGTTTGGGGCTAACAAGGTTCTTACAATGGCGCTACTAGTTTTATGAAGAAGCCTGGTGTGCTGGTTGGGGAATTGAAGAAGGCAGCCATGGAAGCGGAATTCAGTGATAAAATGCTAGAACTTGGCCTTGGAGCTCGAGAGACATATCATCCTCTCATGAGCTTTGATGAGATAAGCAAATGCAGCTCCAATGGCCGGGAAAACCAGACGGTGGTTGCGGATCTTGATGGCACCATGCTTAGATCCAGGAGCTCATTCCCTTATTTCATGCTTGTGGACATGGAGGGTAGTAGCCTGCTTTGTGGCATGGTGCTCCTCGCCTTCGCTCCCATGACGTGGTTTCTCTACAATTTCATCTCCGAAGCTGCCAGTTTTCAACTCCTCATCTTCATTTCCTTCGTCATGCTCAAGATTCAGGATATCAAGCTCGTTTTCCGCATTGTTTTACCTGAATTCTTCACCAAGTTCTCAAGATGCACTATACAAGGAGTTGTGGCATGCTTGTATTGGCCCTCTTGTTATGCTGCCCAGGATTGGGGAGCAAGTGTTTTATTTCCCACAAGGTCATATGGAGCAGGTTGATGGCGATGTAAATGACTATTCTTCGATGCCCAATGAGGGAGGGCTTGTTATGGGACATATTGGCAGTCCACATGGCTACCCAAAGCTACCAGATTTTCTCTCAGATTTCAGGTTATTCAAGGTAGCCCCCAATGAAAAATATTTTGTCGAAATCACGTTGGTCGACACCTTTGGTTCTCTAGCCCCTAAATACACAGTGATAGGTCGGGTGATGTGCCCCTCTCCCAGGCGCTCAAGTGATGGCAGGTCGTTGAAAGAGAGATTTGCAGATTCCTTTCAATTAGTTGATTGTTGATGGTCTATCAAAAGAAAATAATGTTGGTAACTGTGAATGGTTAGTTGGTATTGGTCCTAATTCCTCTCTTGTGTGGTGGTCTTTGCATTGCCTTGATGATGTATCTCCTTTTCGTTTCCTATGTTTGTATTTATGGAAACAAGGAACTAGTCTTCCACTACACAAACCAAAATTTCCATCGTTTGGAAGTTATTTAGATTCTCAAGTCTCTTCTGTGCTTGTCAAAGTGTCTTTTTAGAGGATTGGAAGCAAGTTGTCAGCTCCACCTTTATCAGCTAACTTGTTTGAGTTGTTACCATAAAATATCTTCAAGTGGTCACTCGTATGGCCACCAGTGTTAGCTATTGGTGGTGGAAAAGGAATTCTTGGAACAAATATCGTTGTTATATGGGCACATGAGAAAGGAGATGAGACTAAACAAGAAAGAGGGAGAACTGAAACAAACTCTTTCCATGGTTGCTACTTATTGTATCTCAGATTGTGAATAATCTAGATATCTGTGCCTCCATGCTCACTTTTTTTTTCACATGGGTTTGAAAACTTTGGTAAGTGTTTCAAAGATGTAAATAGGTAAGATCAACTTCAGATTTCAACTTTAGGTAGATGATGCATTTTCATTCCGATTCCAAAGGACAGAGGTGAAGGAGTCATGTGGGAACATGCCTTTTTAGATATTTGCATTGCAGCAGTTGCAGGTGTTGTCATTTGCATTCTGATTCTGAAGGATAGAGGTGAAGGCATTGTGTGGGAATGTGTTTTCCAGAGACATTTGCATACAGTTGATGATGGATTGAAGCTGATACTTTTGGGGACCAAAAGTTTCTTCTTGTGGGGAGGTGTGATCTGAAAGGATCTCCACACGTGAAAGAGCTTTTTACTTTGATCCATGTTGATTTGAGGATTGGCGACGAAGTATTCAAGTGGATAAAATTCTGGTTAATGAGTTTTGATTTCTCACACATTTTGTGAGGAAAATGTCTCATGCATTTTTCATTATTTATGATTAATGCTTTTCATGAGATGGTCATGCATTTTATTATGCATTTCATGAGCCTTTATTAAACTCATGCATTATTATTCACTTTTTATATAAATGATTAATATTGGTGAGAGGAAATTTATCTCACATATTATTCATTTAATGTAATTGGAAATTGGTTTTAATGTCAGAAACCACCTCACACCAATTTTCTAGTTTTCTCAATTGAACGTTGAGAGAATCAAGGGCATGGATAAGGAGTCTTTAAGTGCTTTTGGAGACTTTTCCCAATTATGAGCCCGAGATAGTTGGAGATATTACTTTTAGGGATCTTGTTTTTCCTTCTTTGTAATTAGGTCCTACAATTGTGGATCTTGTAATTAATTCTCTTTGTTGGAGAGTGAATGAGGAAAAACTATATATATTCCTTATGTCAGTCATAGTGAAAAAACTAATGAAAATACATAGAGCTTGAATGTAAGAGAGCTTTGAGATCTTACTTTAAAGAAGGAATGTAGAATATCTGCATTCCAGTTGAAGCAGATCTGGAGATTTAGCCCCAGAGGTGGTGGGGTGAACTTTGTTATCAACCTTGGTTGTATCTCTGTTATTTACTTACATGTGCTTCTTGATATTTTCAGTTCATTTACTTATATTTATGTGTTTTATGCATTATAATAGATGGACTAATGTGCTCAATTAAAACCTATATAGACCACAGTCAATTAAAATATCCTCACACCATAAGCGTTGGTTAGAGTAGTACTCGAATCTATATCAGATCAAGAAGTGTTCAAAGAATATCAAATTTTAAATTAATATCATATTATGACTTATATTAATTTGGTTACATTTTTTTTACGGAGGTGTGGAACAACTAATGTTGATACATTCTACGGAGTGCTTAAAGATTCCAAAGATGATAGAACTAATGGAATTGAAAGTCCCTTACGTAACCAATAGAGGGGGGGTAAGCGTGGGAGAAAGGACTATCTCGAGTGAAGCTTTCTTCCTCCACATTTTTCATAAAGCTAATTTAACACTATAGTAGAAATTTACTTAACAAGAAAAAGTGCTCAGAGAATGCCATGTTTTAATTTAGATCATATTATGACCTATATTAATGTGCTCATATTATTATGTGGAGTTTCAGAACAAGTAAAGTTGATACATTGTGTGGAGTTAAAGACTATTTGGATCCTTAGTACAATTATCTATTTTTTTTTTATATGCAAAGGAACTGGATATAGCAGATTCGAAGGAGGGGCATTGCATTGTAAACCTTACACCCCCGCCCCCCCCGACCCCCCCCCACCCCCCTGGGGGCATGAGAAGGAGGGGCAACAACCTTGTCAAGGTGTAGGCATTCACAATATGACAGGTAGTGCTAGTGTGTTTTGCTCTTATTTCGTTTCATTTTTTTTTTCATCTTAAACATTTTTAGGTTGTGCTGTGTGGGAGAACACATGCATGGAGTCATGAATGTGTGTGGATTGAAGGATGTGTGAGTGAAGGGGTATGTGGGGAGATAATGAGTGAAAAGAAGGAGATGTAGATATAGCACAACTTCAAAGCAGGTTTTGCAATGTTTTTTATCTTTAGACAATAGACTAAGTTTGTGATATGTGAAGAAAGGAGAAAGGGTGTGCAAAGAAACTATGTGCGGTGGAATTTGTTAAAGGGCATGAACTATATCGAATTAAAATTTCTTATATGCACTATGTAGAAGGTGAATTTAATACATGGAGCAGTGAACATGAACTTTAATCTATAGACATTTTATTTGATATAGAGATGATTTTCAGATTCAATGTGCGGTTATCAAAACTATAGGTTTGCGAATACTTATTATGCAATACTAGTTAGATTGCACATAATGGAAATAAAAAACCAATGGCTCCAAGCAAGTTTCCCAAATCAAGGAACATAAACTCTCTTTCACAGTATTTTATACCTCTGGATACATTACGTCAATTAGTTAGGCATCATATACAATGTATCAAAAAACTGAAATCTCTAAACATAATATACATGTTAAAGTCTCGTTTTAATGGGTAACTATTAACTATGTTCAATTCAATGTATGAATCTACACTTCCACATTTCATACAATGTATCAAAAAATATTTATATTCCACTATAATTCTAAGACACATTATTGGGTATTCATATGTGTGGAGTGCAGAGGTGTGAACAATAGTTATGTTTGAATATAAGGGAAGGTGGAGAAGTGTTTCATACAATAAAAGTTTCGATTTCACTGTCACATTCCTCACAATGAAAACATTGACTCATCCTTTGCACTTGCACAATTAAAATGTTTATCTATAATGCGGAAAAACATATATTATCAATAATACATGTGAAAGATTGCACATTATTGAATATGTATGGCAAGCAACTTTTGATTTGCAGCATTTAGTGTAAAAAACTAATTCAATTGTTGAGTGCATTGAGCCTAATCTTGAAGGAGATAGTTATTTCATGAATAGTGACTTACGTCCTTCTAGCCAGAGGCTCGATTTGATTTCTAATCTAGAGAAAAAAATGCCATAAGTTGGAAAATGGTAATGGGATGAAGCAAATCAAAGCTACAAGTTTTCAGAGAATTAGAAGACTGGAGAGCATTATTTACGAGTGTGAAAACATAGGGAATGGAAGAGTTGATCCCTATATCAGGGTTGTAAAGATTGTGCAATATTTATTTCAGATTATGAAGTGTCTTCTTTGTGCGAAAGAACCGTTGTATGGGGCAGGTAACATAAACATTGTTTTATAATCTTTCGTATATATATATATTTTTTTGTATGCCTTCTTCTATACAATGTTACATATAAGAGAGTACATTCAAAATATAGAAAAAAAACATATTTGTATAATGCAATAATAATAAAATGAAAACAAATCGAAGAGAAATGCACCTCTGAAGCAAAGTTGTCATTGTCTCAATTGAAACAATTGTAAACATTAAATACACTTAGACAATCAGGATAAGAAAGATACTTAGACATAATGCCTATGGTTGTCGCTCTTTGATAATTGGTTCAAGAACACGTAAATTATTTTTTCTCTTATACGATTTTTCCTCCATTTTCACTTGTTTACGATGTTTCAAATTAGCATCATGTACAAGGGAGGGAGATTTGATTGTGCAGAATGCGGGAGTGCAGAGGAAGCACAATGCAAGATTTATCCACACTTCTGTATTCCACAAAATGAAATCTATTTGATTCTAAAGTATTGGTGTCAACATTGTATTCTTCGGAGATGTATGCCTGAGATCCAAAATTGTTGTCAAATGTTCATTTTCATTTTAATCAATAACACAACATTATATATAATACAAAGTATCAAAGTATATGTTTGAAATCATATATAAGCCATCATCATAAAATCTATATAGTCTGAGATTCAGTAATACCAACTAGATCCATATTCAAATGGCTATTTCCATAGCTAAAATTCAAACATATACGAGATCATATTCAAAACATAGGCATAAAAAACAAAGTTGTTGAACAAAATAAGAACTGTAATACCGAGAATTATTTCGTTGTACATAGAAAGGGTGTGTAGCAAGTGAGGGAATAGGGATTATATTGAGTCAAGTTGTCTTCCTATTGGTACAATTGTTTGTTTTGTTTTATATATGCAAAGCAACCGGATATAATAGATTCAAAGGAGGCGTTGTAAGTTCTGGAGTGGCAAGACTTTTTTTAGTTTTTTGGAAATGTGATTAATTAATTAATATGCATACGCATAGTTAAACTGAGATTTCATTGTGCGGAAAGCAGGAGTGCAGAGGAACTATAGTGAAATCTTTCTTTGGACTTCTGCATTCCACAAAATGAAATTGATTTAATTCTAAAGACATGGTGCTAACATTATATTCTTCAGAGATGTATGCCTTGAGATCCAACATTGTTATCAAATGTTCATTTTCATTTTAACCTATAACACAAGATTAGATATAATACAAAGGCTCAAAGCATATGTTCAAAAACTTATTGAAAACATTATCATAAAATCGATACAAAATCAGATTCAGTAACAACAATTGTATCCAGATTCAAATGCCAATCACCATAGCTACAATTAAAATATATACAAGATCATATTCAAAATATAGTCATAAGAAAACAAAATTGTTGAATATAGTCAAATTTCTGGCACCAAGAATTGAACATCCTAATACAAAATCGTAAAATTAAATGCATTTGTCCCAATGAAAATTCGGAATAGGCTCCTGTGAACTATAATATGAAAAAGGCATCTACAACGAAAAGTAAGAATTTGTATACAATAATTAGCTAAGGTCATCATAACACAATCAACAAAGATAAATGGTCTAATATTAGTAAACAGAAAATCAAATGTTGAAGGATTTGAAAACACTTATAGTATGTAGAAGTGTCCACCATGATTGTGTAATTGTTAGATGTCTAGCGGGTTCATGATTTCTTCAACAAATTTGTCCACTATAGTTTTAATGAAACCTTTGCTAGGAGCAACTGTAATCTCCATTTTGACATTCTTATTGAATATATCCTTTTCAATTTTTCTAGCCTCTTCTTGCAACTACACAACCAAGACGGAGTTCTCGTTGTTGATTTTAACAAAAGTAACTAACCATTTGGTAACTTCTTCTGTAGTAAAATCAATTATGCCATCAAACTTTGTTGCCTTTGACTGTTTTAGTTAGTCCAATTCAGCTTTTAGAATGTCTCTTGAAATTAATTTAGAATTGTGTAAGATGCATGGACCATTTAGGTTTTGTAGAACATCTACCACCTTCAAAATGGCATCACATCTTCTAGTGCTTAGGCTATCACATTTAGAAATAATTTCCTCTAATGTATTGATTCTCTTGGACCATATAGCTTCCACTTGCTTTATTCACTTAACATCTGGAAGTCCTTTGTTCTTTTTCTCTATATCAAAGAGAAATTAAAGCCTTTGACTGAAAAAAGTGAATCATTGTCAACGAATTTATTGTTTAGCTTAGGATTACTATTAACCAAATTCACAAATGTCTTAATTTTCTATTGTAAATGCATTAAATCAAAATTTTCTTTCCATGCATGATCAATGGTTTCTAATTTTTGGCATATGCTATTGATGATATATGATTTGAATGCATCAAACAGATTGACAACTTAATTAGATCTATGCATTGTTGCAGCTATAGAAATTGGCAATGGTGATGTCAGTGTTGCCAATGGAGTCATTAATAGAGGGCCCAGATTTACAGTGTATTCTAGTTATTTTATTCCTTTTTTCAGTGTCAGATTTTTTGTAGTTTGTTTGTCAATATATTGTACAAGTGTGTGACTGGTAGATTGATGGAATACTATGAACCTCTTGGCTCCAATTCCAAACATATCAATATTTTTTTGTTCTTAATCAATAATCTTTTTATTATGAACTTTTACTTTTCAATTCTCAATTTTTTGTTGCCCTTGTCATATTTTGCAATGTGGCGGGACATTCATCAAAAATAATGACCTCTTTTACAATCTGATCCATTATTTTATGATTCTTAGCTAAACAAGAAGTAGCCCAATTAGGTGGCATATTGTTGTCATTTTCCATGTCTATAGCTTGTTCAATGCCTTCTCTATTTGCAGGACTTTTGGATTTGGCTATTTGAACTGCATGCACTTTGTCTAGAGTGAATATACAAAGAGAATCATTGTCATCTCGGTGACCTGATAGCTCACCATGAACCAATATTCTAGTCATAGAATCTTTTATTTTTTCTAGACTGGAGGATGAGGTTGCACCAATACCGGGTGCGGAAGTTCGAGATTGTTGTGTAGGATTTACACCTCTTTTCTTCTGTTTTAATTCCTTGTTAACGTTGGTTTCTTGAGAAAGTTTTTCAATATCCATTACTAGTTTTTTATTTTTGGTTATCTATAAGTCTTATAAATGATTTGTCATGGAAACATATTTTCAATTAGACAAATATTTAAAAAAACTATTTTCTTGGAAATTATGAGATACAAAAATGGCTCTTTGTTCAGATGCAATTTAGGTTAATAAGGTAAGTTGTCAAAGGCATGGCATCATAGTGAATCTATTTTTGTTGGAAAAATAACTAATTATAAAGAAAATTGATTAAAAATTAGATTAGCTTAGTTGATTGTACAATCTGTTTTGTATCACTAAGAAAGAAAATAGAGAATGGATTTTGGAACATTTGTCGTAATTCCTTTGTTCATCAGGTGGCAAAAGAGCCAATAGAAATACCTAGATGACTATATAAAAAAAGGAATATCTTAGAGAGAAAGATGGGAAAGAACTTGAGTAGCTGAGAAAATGAATTGTTGAAAAATGTTGACTCCACACAATTGTGAGCTCAGGAAACTATTTTCTTTGCACAATTTCAAGCACTTATTTGTTACATCATTCATCAATCCACTACTGCAAATGTTATTGTTTCTTTTCTTTTCTATTGACAAATTCAAATATC
The DNA here is from genome assembly GCA_000404065.3 of Pinus taeda. Taxonomy (NCBI): domain Eukaryota; kingdom Viridiplantae; phylum Streptophyta; class Pinopsida; order Pinales; family Pinaceae; genus Pinus; species Pinus taeda. Next base: position 46,973 of record APFE031404505.1, on the reverse strand, counting down.
GTTGATACACAAACAACTAGTGAATGTTCTCATATATATGAGAAAATTAGTTAATTGTATGAGTGAAAATAGCTTGCTTCCTTTCTCTGCTACCTATTTTTCCTCTCAATATTGCTTAACTTCACAATTCTCCATTGTAGTCCCAATCACAAGTTCTTATTATTTCTCATGTTGAAATTATTACATATGACACTCTCAATAAACAACAATTGAGGATACCAAAACCAACGTTTACGGGAAGTAATGGAAATAAATATCGATATTCCAAAACCATCTTGTCCACTTACTCCACATTTTTATCTTACTTTAATATCATTGAAATATGTGTCATTAGAGATAGAAATTTACGATATAAAATTAGTATGAATTATTTGTGATTATTACAATTAGCTTAGTAATTGTCGACAATAACTGTAAATAGAAAATTTTGCAAGGACAATCGCAAATAAGTATTATGTGCGGACATGCTTAGCTACCTCTACCACAAATTGAATTGGTGGTTGAGCTAGTTCCCACCTCTATGTCGATGTCAATTTGTTTCATTTGATATCGAAGAACGAAAAAAGTTTGAATCAAATTTGATTTACGAATAAATTAACATGCTATTTTGAAGACCATGGTACAAAGTTAATTTTCATAATGTATTCTAGCTAGATAAATACATATTCCCCCATGATTTCTAACAAAAAAATCATCAACTAATGCTAACACTCATGAATTAATAGTTTATGTCAAAAATTCTATGTTCAATGCATTCGTCTATTTGTATGAAATCAAAGACTTTGGAAACATGCCACCAATTTGTCACTTTGTTTCTTCAAATCTTAATACTATTTTTCTCATCCGTTGCTAGGTTCAGATCCTATTTATATACACTCAATTATTGGAAGCCCCCTTAGATAAAAGCATGTGAGTTAATCTTATGAGTGCAAATAACTTTTATCATTTAACTATATATTTGTTGATACGCTATGTAATCAATAAATGTTACTATTTAGAGTGTGAGATCTAATACACATAACACTGTGAATAAATAACAATTCAAAATACCAAAGTGGGCATTTACATGAAGTAGTGGAAATAAATCTTGAGAGTCCAAAGTTATCTCGTTATTTTATTCCACTAACCGGTATTGCTTTAATATCATCAATATGTATGTACTAAGTAGCAAAAATTTACTAACTAAAATAAATATGAATTCATTTTTATCACGACCATTGTTGTACAGGATGTCAATACAATGACACAAAAATATTATGCGCAGACGCGATCATTTGGCTCTAACACAGAATGGTTTCATGGTTTTCTTAATGTTATATACATGATGTCACCTTCCATTCTTGCATTTTTCCTTGAAATATACTCGACTCATGGTGCACAATGGACTTATTATACATCAATTAGCCGAAAAATGCCAAAACAATTTATATTTAATTTTTTAATTTTGAGTGAAAAGTGCTTTGCACATCTGTGCTCTGTTTACAACTACTAATCATTACACAATGTGTTAGACTAAATGTTATTAAGAACTTGAACAATGTCCTAATTACATGTTGATTAGGTACTCCTAGCACTATCACATCCCTTGCATTATGTCTATAGAGATTTAAGAAGTATATTTAGATTTAGGGACAGTGTCGATTTTTCTAGTCGTAGAAGTAAGGCTTAATTAATTTTCTAATGGAAGTTAATGTGTCTCGCCAAACATTGATTAATTTTATCTGACATTTCACATGTGTCAAAAAATCAAGAAAATTTATGCCTTGCAGACATGCATAGAGAGAGAGAGAGAGAGAGAGAGAGAGAGAGAGAGAGAGAGAGAGAGAGAGAGAGAGAGAGAGAGAGAGAGAGAGAGAGAGAGAGAGAGAGAGAGAGAAAACCACCATGGTATTGATTTGTGACGTAGGGAAATGTGTGTGGAGATGTGAAAAGCATGACATAAAGGTTCTTCTGCGCATAATCCTTTACAGCACAGGCATTATTTCGGACACTAAAAACACTTTACCTTTCACATTAAAATGGTAATTTGTTTGGTGTGAACAAATTTCCATTGAATCATTTTTTTGCAGTGTTATTGTATAACATAGTTCTTCAACCTACATTGGAGTTTGATGTATATATCAATAAACCTAAGTTGGAGTTTGATGTATACAACAATATTAATGCTTTATTTTCATTGTACATAATACAAAGGTGAGAAAGAATCTTTCATTGTGCAAAGTATGGAACAACCATGATGAACTCTTCCTCTACATTTTTGTACTCCATACAACGAAATTAACTAAATTAAAAACAAAGAATTTAAATACTTAACATTGCTCAATTTTTAAAAGATTAAAACATATAACTACAAGATTTCAATATTCAAAATAATAAAACTTTCCCTACATTGTTTATTTTCATCGACTTGTTTATTGACTAATGCAACAACCTGGAGTGACGGATACTAAGTGCATTATAGATGGTTAATTTGAGTATATATTTTACACAAATGTCTTTGATTATGGAATGGACTGCCTAGATTATGTAGTGAGTTAGAACTTGAAAATATTATTATAGTTGTTTGTGAAATGAGTGATATGTTAAATAACACATGTGCGAAACCAAGGCATATATGAACTAAAACCTGTCAAACAAAGATATGTGCACAGTTGAAGCAGATATGTCAACTACACATATTGCATCTGCAAATGGGGAAATGTAAGTTTGGTTAACCATTATTGACTTGCATAAAAGTGTTGTACAAGATCAAAATGTGTGGAACAAATCTAAAAAAGGCTTAATGTCTATAGAAAATGCAAAACTTGTGTGTATCTGCAACAATTGTTTTGCTGAAAATAGATGTATTGAAAAAGTGTACTGCGACAGAAATGTATACGAACATGAAAAAAAATTTTATGCCAATATTCGAACTTGAGTCTTGATACAAAGTAAGTGCGAAGATGGAGAAGTTCACACAACCAAAAAAAAAAAACTACATAAGAGATATTAGACCACTCAACTTCGGACAATGAAAACGTTCACTACCCCTCCACACTTCGCACTTTTCGCTCACTCTTTCTCATTCCTCTACATTACATGTCTCTCTTATCTTTGTATTCCACATAATGAAGGCTTCCTTCACACTTGTACAGAGATATAATCTAGACAAATTAACTGATATATAATATTGGTTAGTATTTGCTCAATATCATTTTTTTTATTCCACAAAATGAAATTACTAAAACGTATTATTGGACGGATACATGTGCGAAGGTGCATTGAACAGGTAATGATGAGTGTGGAGGTGCAGAAAAGGACTTTAGAATATTAACATTGACGTTATTGCTATTATAGCTAGTGTTATTGCTTAATCAAACCTTCGACTCCACCTCGACACTTCTTGCAATGAAAATGTTAATACTAGTAACTATATAAATTTCTTACCATTAATGATTGCTCTGTTTGACATGCTTTATAAATCAATATCAACATACTATTTTATTAATATCCTAAATATCATTCTATTTTGGTTAACTAAAGCTCTCCTACTAATAAATACAAGTCTTTTCAGCATTTATGAGTAAACCAATATGTATTTAGGACATTTACTCTATTACCTTGTTTTGTTGTCGGCTATTTTTTTTGCTACCAAAATAGAGTGAACGAATTTTGTTATTGGAATTTTTCAAATGCTAAGTGCAGTAGTGACTTCATATTTTTCAATTGAACTCGTATTATCCAATATTAAATTAATTTTGTTTTCAATCTATGTGAGGAAGAAACATTGTGCAGTAAAATGGATATAAAGACCATACTATGAATAAGGCAATTAAGTAGCAGTTTGTGACATGAAAAGTTTGGTTTACGTGTGCATTGAATGCCAAATAAGTATATATAATTAATTGTATTAGCTAAATTCTATGCAAAATTAAACAATGTATACAAATAAAAGCACAAACCATATACTTGAAAACTTTTGCAAAAAATGTCATTTCAGAGCACTTCATAAAATTGGTAAACATATTTAGAATTAGATCAAAGTGATCATTGTTTGTGGTTGAAAAGTCTTTAACAGTAACAAATAACACAAAGAATATCCTTGGAAACTTTTGCAAAAGCATCATTTCAGAGCATTTCACAAAATTGGTGAACAGATTCAGAATTAGAACAGAGTAACCATTGTTTGCGCGTGAAAAGTCTAACAATAATGAAAATAATTACAAAAACAAGAATTGTATCTAGATTCAAATGCCAATTACCATAGGTATGATTAAAATAAACATAAAAAATGTAACAAATTTCTCACAACCAAAATTGTTATCGGATATTCATTCTCATTCTGATCAACAAAAGAACAATAGATACAATATAAAAGCTCAAAGTATATAGTAGACAACTTATGCAAACCATCATCTCAGAATTGTCCACAAAACTGGTAAACAACCTCAAAATTTGCATAGCGCAATCAATTTTAAATAGTAACGAATATAACTGCAATATCACGAATACTACATAGCTATTTATCATAGCTACGATTAAGATAAATACTATAAAAGGAGTAGATACATCAAATCCAAAACTATCATTGAGTGTTAAATTTTTTATTTTGTAGGTTGCTTATATCCATAATGATACTTTTATGATATCCTAACTCACTAACGTATTTAGTGTGGTCATTTTGCTTTTCTGTCTCTTTAACTTTCCGCACCTGCATTTCAAAAAATAATAACAATTGTTCCATAATTAGTTAAATACACATAATAAATGATAATTTAACTTTTAAAAAATATATCGCCAAAAAAGAAATGCATGTGAAAATAAAATTGGTTGTGTAACTAAATTTACATTTTCGATATTTAACCACTTTGAAAGTTTTGGGTGCAAAGAATAACACTTGATTCCTAAAGCACTTATCAAAATCTTTATATTTAATTGCAAAAGTAAATGAATTTGTCTGAGTGAAGACTGGAATTGGAATCTCGTAAACCACAATATGAAAAAGGCACCTGCAAAGAAAAGAAAGAATTGTATCTATAAATTGGTTGAGTTCATGATAACATATATAAAAAAACATGAAAATTTTATCATTAGTAAATAGGAAAACAAATGTTCCAATATTTAAGAACACTCATATGTAAAAGCATAGATCTTAATTGTTTAGTTGTAAACTATTTTTTAGATTTTTGATTTGTTCAAGCAATTTCTTTAGCTTGGCCTGGATGTAATCTTTCATAGGAGAAAGTGTAATTTCTTGTTTGACACATTAGATGAATATCTCCTTCTCAATTTCCCTGGCTTCTTCTTTTAACTACACAACTAAAGCAGATTTTTGTTTATTAACATTAACAAAAATAATTATCCATTTGCAAATTTCCTATGTATTAAAGTCAACTATACTATCAAATTATGTTGCCTTTGATTTTTTTAGCTTATCCAATTCAACCATCAACGTTTCGTTTGAAATTAATCCAGAATCACATGTGATATGTGGACCATTTAGACCCTAAACAATCTGTACAACCTTGACATAGGCATTTTCTCTTCGATTCCCTGTCTTTCCACATTCAAGAATAATTGTAACAACACCTGTCCTAATCCTTACCATAACACTGATTAAGAGGAGGTGGTTACTATGTTGACCCAAGACCCAAGGTCTTGTCATGGAAATGGGGTCTAAAAATTTCGGCATTTTCAACTCACTTAAGCCTAAGTTTGACATCACCATTGTGTTCATATCGTCAAGATGATTTTGGTGATATAACACTTTACCTCAATCCAACCTTTGGATGAAGAGATGTGCCTATTACAACTTTGACAAACTAGATAGTGCCACATCATCTTCTCAGCCATATGGAAACCACGTGGCAATACCCCCTGGCTAATCTCCCAACACCACTTGGCATTTATTTATTGGTTTTTGACCCATTCATGGTTTTAGGTTCCACAACCTCGCGCCTTGCATTGGAATGCAATGGTTATACATATATGCACCATTACACACATATATATATATATATATTGGCCACTTGATGAGTTGTCAATTATTGCCAACTTTCCCCTTACCCGGACCCTGTTACCGAACCCTTCCTCCTTTGTGCACATGTGAATGCTCTGGGATTCATCTTCTGGGTTGACCTGTGAAATGGGTCCACACCTCTCCACACAACCTTTCTTATGGATAGTCCATGACTTCCCATGCAAAGTCATCTTGGATTTACTCTCCTCGGCTCCTCCTTCGTGCAATTATTATTTAATCTCTATGATGGAAGTCTAGGGACATGTTACCCTAAGCCCTCCCCCCCGATGCTTTATAATGTGCTCAATCAAATTGAACTTCCTCATGGCGATTAATTGACACATATGCCTGGAATATTTCATCCCAGCTCTCCTCTTCAATGTGCCAATTCTTACCTTCGGGTGATAAGGTTCAGGACAAGAATTTTTCCTGTCACTTGCTACACTTATTTCTGTCTATGTGAGCTCGCCTCGATCCTTTTCAAAGTCACAATAGACCTTATAATTTGGTATTGGGACCTTTCCTTAGTTAATATAAAGACACTATCTCACCTTGGCCTTCTCCACTTCACCAACTCTTCCACATTAGACCAACCCTACGTCATTTCGAGAATTCGGCTTACACAACTTTCTGAAGGCTTCTGAGATGCAACCCCTATGGGCTTACTTCATCCCTGACCCTCACCCAACCATCGATCGCCTCCCATTCAAATTGGTGTCTCACTACTTTGGCATTGCATTGGGTTAAGTTTTACAATCTCATGGCTATTAATCTGGTGTAGAAACCATCCCTTACTGTTAGATCCCTCTGTGACCATGAATAGGCTTATAGGTTAAGTGGATGAGATAAGGCTTCCACTTGAGCCATTTGTGAAGGGATTCAACCATGGCTAGGCCAAGTTCGTTTTGCAAATGCCTATACCCATGCCAAAATATCATTGTTAAGGACATGTGAATCATGCACTGGTGTTGTCCCTCTAGAGCTTACACCTAGGTTACCATCTTCGAGTCCTTGATGGAAAATATATGAAGCGCAACCCATAAACTCATTCATTCAGGCCAAGGACCTCTCCATTTAGTCTATCATAGGTCTGGGGTCTCTTGGGTCCTTCAAGTCATACAAGGAACAAATCGTACTCGTCTTAGAGTTTTATAGGTCTCTTTAGATAAACGAATAAGCATAGAAAGCTTATAAAAGTAACCAAAGGGAATATGGTGCCAAGAAGGCCTCAAGGAGACCAACATTTATGAATAAACAAGAAAGCCTCTTATTCAATTTCAATTACAGGAATAAACATTAGATATACAGGCACATGATTAGGCCACGAAGAATTCAATCTTATGGACAAGAACTATACGAATGAGTCATACAGTTAGTCATCAAACACTTTTTTGCTACAAGCACAAAGCTGACATTGATTACATTCAATGCTTGGACCTGATATAGTGGTCTTACTCAGTGCATACCGCACTATCACAAATGATTATATATGAGTGCTTCTTGCATAAAGAGCATTAGTAAAACACAACAATAATATCATAGAGATATTCCCATCTCTCAAAACAAGTGCCATTGTTAACCAATTGCATTCTTGGGAATGAATACATGGTTAAACCATTACTAAGATTATGTAGAGGGTACTTGCAATACATTTCCATGCCCCTCTGACCTCCCTGGTCATTAACATGAGTAAATTATTTACCTTATGCCATCATATAATAAGTGAATATAAGAAACATAAGAAATCATGAGTATATCAGTTTTTTAGGGATGAACCATCCCTCATTGAATGCATAAATATTTAACATTGTACAAGAATGCACAATCCGCATTATGTCATAAAAATTAACCAGCACAATCAACCAATATCAAAGCAAGAATTAAACCCCACACATTAAAAATATGCATAAAAATCAATGCATAAAGGCTTGAATATACTAATCTTATTAAATTATGCTCAACAATTAAGCTTGGGACTTCAATTGTCCACCCAACCATAGAAAAGTTTCAGCAAAGTCTTTCTTGCAACTATCACCCCCGATCAAAATTCCAATACTTGAGGTAGAGTCCTCTCATAGGAGTTTCAAACCATTACTTTAGCTTAAACAGGGTGTCTTGAGGTTGCCTCACCTCCACCCACCAGCTATCAAACCCAGAAAACATGGTGAAATATTTCATTGATTTGTAGTCATCTTCTGCTAAGGAGATTACACAAATATCATCTGCTGAAATAGGGTGTCTCAAGGCTACCCTACTTTCACCCACCAACTAGTCCAAGAATTTTGAAGAAATAAGAGTGCACTTTCCATTTCTCAATTTTTATCAACCAACAAAGTCCCTAGTGGATTTATCAGCCCTATAAGGCACAACCACTACTCTATAATTATTATTCAGCAAGCTTCTTATATTTTCTTAGTTGGTTATCATCAAAGTTATGCTCTTCTCCCTGAATTATCTTAGTCTCCATATCTCCTCTACCCTCTCAGTAATTTAGCATGCTCTTTTGGGAGCCTCACGACCTCCCTACCTTTTCTTGTTCTAAAATGAGTCTTCCGACCTCCTCCTTTTCTTAGTGCACATCTAGTCTCCTCCTCTATGTGTGAGAGAATGTGACTAGAGAGAATACCCTTCCTACAATGTGTAAGAGAATGTGAAAACCTAAGAATGATCTCTCTGTTTTTCGTCATTTTCTCTTGTAAATTTTTTTGTTGCCTTCTCAGCCATGATGGTTTTATCATTCGGAGTAATCTACGGGGTCCAACCACTTGTGACATGGCAATCCATACCTTTCATTAAATATTTTTTCTTTCTTGCTTGTAGCCTTTGCCCAGCAAGGACACGGGTTTGTCCTTATCTTTCAAACAAATTTTAATACACAGTCAACTCCATTAAAATAATTCAGTCAACCCATGACTGATATTTGAAATAATCAAATACCTCAATCAATCTCCCTACTCAAGCAATGGAATCGATGACCCTTCCTCAGCCATTTAAAAATAATTACAATTATTTACAAAAGATAAATTCTAACTAGGGAATGTTACAATAATTTTCTCCAGTCTTCTAATTCTCTCAGACCATGCAACTTTGATTTGCTTCATCCAATTAGCACTCGATCGTTCCTACGTTTTCTTCTCTATATCAAAAAGTAAATCAAGTCTTCGCTAAAAAAAGATAAGTAATTGTTTACGAAATACATGTCTCCTTTGAGATTGTGTTCAATGCACTCAAAAAATGACTTAGGTATTTTTATTAAATGCTTCAAATCAAAAGTTTCTTTCCATGCATGTTCAATGATTTGTAAATGTGATGTGCTGATAGTAGAAATTTCCAACGCTATTGTCCATATTTCCAATTGCGTAAAAAAAAAGGACCTATATTTAGAGCATCATCTAGGTCTTTTATTCTTGTTTTCAGTGTCAAGTTTTTTGCTTCCTATTGGCTAACAAACTATACCAGTACATCACAGGTAGCTTGATGCAATTTCATGAGCCACGTGGTTCCAACTCCATATAGATCAACATGCATTTATGTTTGATCAATAACCTTTTTGTTACCAACCTTTACTTCCTCAATCTTCAATTTTTACTACTCTTGTCATAAGTTACATTTTGCAATGTGTTAGAATGGTCATTAAACTTAATAAATTCTTCAACAATTTTCTGCATTGTTTTTTACTTTATGTTAAATAAGAACTATCGAATCAGGTGGCACAATCTTATCAACTTCTACATCTATAGCTCCTTCAACACTTCCTATGTTCATAAGACTTCTGGATTTGGTTGATTTGCCCGTATACATTCTTTCTGGAGTAAATATTCGATCAGGCACTTTGTCATTTCCGCTACCTGATAGCCCACCGTGAACCACATATTTGCAGTATCATTTCTATTTTTTTTATTTGATGATGAACTTGCATTAGTATCATTTGTGGAAGGTATATATTATTCTGCAAAAGTATTGATACTTGATTCTTCAACATATATGACTATCCCTTGATTTTTTGTTGATGCATTTTGACTTTTCTTGCTTTGCTCTATAACTTTTCGAAACAAGTTCCCATGCCCAATAGTTTTAAAGTGTGCGCTAAATAGACCCTCCTTCTCAAAGGCTTTAATGGCTTCACCTTCACTTAAGTTAAAAGGATGCAAAGTCTTTGTGAGATTTGCAACATTAGTCGCATTCTTCATTGTGATTTCTCCAATACTAAATGGCAAAGAAATAAATTGTCTTGTCTTTTTGCTTTCAATTATAATTAGGCAGTCACAATATTACCTATAGACTTCAGCAAGAAAATACCTATCTATAACAAATTTTGGCAACAAGAAGGGCTTACCTTGAAATCCACAAATTCAAATTAGTGTATTACTTTCTCTTTGTTCATGCACACCTTTTCCTGATAAGAAAACCTATGATTGTGCGGATATTCAATGAGACTCATGTCCAATTATAATGCAATTAACTTGCTTTACAAACATATCCTAAATTAGGCAAAAGTTTAAAGAAGCATCATGCTTCCACAGTATAGGATACCAAAACTTCATTGGTTCTTGATTCACATTTAATTTAGGATTATACAACAATCCATGAAAGACGTGGTTGGAAACCAAAGATGTTATCAGAGACACCATCTTGAAGAACCTATTGGTACTGGATAAATTAACTAACTGAAAATCTAATTCATTAGAAATGATATCAGCCTAGTTGAATATATACTTTTTTTTGTACGTGTCATAAAGCATATAAAGGATTCATTTTATAACATTTGTTGTAGTTTCTTGGCCCATCATGCACATAGGGCCAACAAAAGTCCCTAAACAACTATTTAAACAAATAAATATCTACAATATAAAGATCACAAGGAACCTGACAACTTACTGAAATGAAATATCCAACAATGCTAGCCTCATCTGCCTCTGACTTCAGGAAGCAATTTGCTTCCAACAATTTTAAGGGCATATTAGGTTCTGGTAGCTTGATATCCATCTGAATTCCTTCATATTCAAAGGAATCATTTTCATTGGTAGCTTAATTGTTCTTTTTCTCGAATCAAAATTGTTTTCGCACAAATGAAAAATTTCCTTGAAATCAGAAACTTCTAGCACATATGTAGCATTCACCAATCCACTAGTCCAAATCTTGTTGTTGTTGTTCTCTAATGTCGGCAAATTCACATAACGCTCACATGCAGTTGACTAGTGAAAGTTCTCATTGATACAAGAAAGTAAGTTAATCGTATCAGTGCAAATAGCTTCTATGATTCCTCTACTAACCATGATCATTTTTTACTTGAAAACACTTTCTCAATTGATAGGGCTCTCAATGCTAGTTAACTACACACACACACAAAAAATTGTATATACTCACCAATTGTTACTATTAAAATTGAAAAATTAGTTTTTACTATTACAAGTGTGAAATCAATTGTTACTATTGCAAGTGTGAAATATGTTATACAAGAAATTTCTCAATAAATAGTAATTGAAGGTACCAAAGCCAATGTTTACGAAAACTAGTGCAAATAAATCTTGAAATTCCAAAACCATCTCATCCATTTATTATGCATCTTGCTTTTGCGTGAGTGTGGATTCTTTTTTATAATTACAATTAGCTTACATGTTATTGATAATAACTCTTCTTGAAAAATACATGCTTAGTTATCCATACGATGAAGTGATTTGATCGCTTGGATAATCCCCACTACTATGATGTTGTCAATTTTGATGTATAAATAACCTGACACACAGATTTGAAAATGTTTAGAGACTCATGCAACTTTTTCCAATCATTGTAAATTGCTCTGCTTTCTTATATATAAACACATAATATGTTCCCAAACTAAAGTTTAATTATAAAATTAATCTCATTTAAAAAGAGTTCATCAACATACAAAAAAAACATCAAGTGAGATAGAAGTATCAAAGAAAATGTGTAAAGGAGTGAGTATGCACAGGGGAAGGAACATGCAAAAAAGATATCGGGACTTCTACACATTAGCACATTTCGCACAACAATTGTGCATCTTTCATATTTTTTACACTCGTGCAACCGGAAATTAGCTTAAGTTATGATGGTACAATTAACAAATATGAGTTATCAAACATTGGAAAAAGTAAAGGGAAAAAAATACTTAAAGATTTAAGAATACTCATACCTCAAGATTATATATGATTCCTGCAATCTGTGATCCTTATCACCTTGTAAAAGTTAAATTAATTACTTATTCATTTTGGACTCCGCGTGACAACGGACAAACAAATGTATTTCTTTAGCTTATACGAAATAGTGAATATTTACAAAATTCTATTGTATTGCATTTATAATCACCAGTGAACTTTAGTACTTCAAAACAAAATGCATAGCTTATGCAAGATTAGAATCACACAAAGTGTAGCCAAGCACGAACTACATCATGTTCACTCTAGTATGAATGTGAAATATGAACATGAAATTGTTGAACAATAACTTTTTTCCAAATGTGATTAAAGTGTCTTATTCCCGAAAATAAAATTTCTTGTTAATTCTTGTAATTGTTCACACAACGTGTACTCTAATAATTGTTTACTTCATTTTCTATTTGAATTGATGTCAATATTTAAATCTCCAATAAGTATAAAAATGTAATCACGAGCATAAATCATGCCCTTGTTATTACCACTGCTTCAATGATTATTGAAACAAACACAAGTGGCGCAACATATACATTTATTATGCATATTCAACATTGGAAGTATACTTCCAACAAAACAAGTTCGATTTTGTTATTGAAAACGTTTTTCGTTGATATGATTTCTAAGTTTTGTTGTATGCAAATAAGTACTCCATGAAGATAATTTCATATGTTGAAATTGAATTTGCGAAACTCTGAATTTCACGGTGGAAAATTTAGATGTGTTTTCTAGATACAAATAATCATAGCATTCATTAGATCTTGAGCATGTGAAATGTCATTCACATGAACATGTATACTTTTTGTATTCAAATTTGTAATCGTTAAAGTATTTGCACTTGCTATCGACTTCTCTATGTATCTTGATTTCCATGATGCTTCAGTTTTTAAGCATTTTGTTTCTTCTAATATTTTCTTATTCACACAAAAGTTCTTTCATGTTAATTGATGAAGAAGATACAATTATTTCATGGTTGTAACACATGAAACTATTGTGTAAAATAGTTCATGTGTCGATATACCACTCACATCAAATGCACATCCATTCCATGTTAAACCTTGTGATCAATGAATTGTTCTAGCACAAGCTAGTTGTATCGAAATTATTTCTACATTATTGTTCTAAAGCTCTTGTTATGACATGTCAATGGTTATGGAACACAAAATATTGGAGTTCGATTTAAGGAATTTTTTTCTCCATATAGTTCATGACACTTATTCCTTTGCAATTTACCAATTTCTATATTTACAAAATATATCCATAACACATCAACATTTTTGTTATTTTTTCATATATTTTTTGCATATTCTATTTGCGCAATTATTGATACCTAATCTTTGGGATTAGGAAAATTATGTAAATATTGTAAATAACATAAATAAAGGAATTTAGAATATGAATAGCCAATGGGGAGTGAACCCAATAGTCTCCCTCTCCTTATATATATATATATAATATATATATTATATATATATATATATATATATATATATATATATATATATATATATATATATATATATATATATATATATATATATATATTTTATCTGTTATTTTATGTAGATACAACAATTTTCATTCGCATTTACTCTTGGCCTGACATGGTATGAGAGCTAGCTCCCAAAAATAGTTTTTTTGCCCTTGTAACTCCTATTTCCTACCATTAAAACTCTGCTCTCCCCACTATCCACTCATATTTAGTTTTAGATTCCATTTTTAGTTTTTGCTCAAATTGCAAACTATGCAGAACCCTGGAAATCGGTGCATTTGGAGGAACTGCGCTGCTTCATTCTAGACAAATGTTTTGTGGACCATAAACCATGAGTGTTGAATCTCTGCGAACAAGTGTTTTGGTTGTCATTGGAAATAGTCGTCTCTTTAGATGGGCATGAATGTTGGTTGAAACTCTAGTTATACCTGGTAACTGGGTTGTGGATTGAATGATGCATGATATCGTTACACCTAGTTTGAATACTGTATGTGTATTTGAGTGGTATGCACAATGAAAATTCAAAACTCGGACTGGATCCCTCATCTACAAACATACTAGTATGCGAGTTGTTGAATAGTTTGCTTTATGGTTGTAATTCATACTTCATACAATTGTTAAATAATTTTTATAAAGAAGGCCATATATGAAGGTTCATTCATTTTTGAAAGCCATATTCTTAAAAGGAAAATATGTTATGAGTGGTATGCATGAAGTGACATATAAATTGTGTTGAGTGGTTCTTAAAGGTTTGGTATTAATGTGTGAGCTTAAGTTTTTATGAAGTTCATGGCATATATATATGAGTGATATGAGTATGGATCGAGTATATGTCATTTGTCATATATTATTAATGGTGAATGGTGACATAGTAGGAGTCGTGATATTTTATATGCATAGAATATATGCCTATATTTAAAGCTTTGTCTTTTTTATATTAAATTAATTTTTGTAGAAGGCAAAAAGTAAGACTGCAATTATAGTATCTTTTGATGATGCATTCAATAATATCCATTGCGAGAGTAGTTCTCTCTGGCAAAGAGAACTGTCATGAGTGGTCCTAGAAGATAGAAACACACATTTGTTTTCAATGAGTTGTGGAAGGGGGTTTGTGAAGGAGAAGGAGACAATGCACCTAAAAACACTACTTGAGGCAAGGAGCTTACTGTATGGGAAAATAATAATAGCAAGGCCTATGCCTTGATTGCAACATCAGTAAATGAAGGGGTAGTCATCATATTTCACCATTTTCAAATGATTTTGAAGCCTTAAATAAGTTGAAGGAATTATATGACTCATACTCTGAGCTTGAAGTTGTTCAATTAATGATTATGTTGTTCAATATTGAGTTAAAAAATGATGACCCTCTTACCTTAGCATTACAAGTACGATCTATTATGCATGACATAAAACCACTAGTGTTGAAATAGATATTTCTCTCATAGCCTATGTCAAGGCACTGTATTTTACCTATTCACATTATCTTGAGGCAGTGCAAGCAAGTGCAAACTTAAGAATATTTCCTGTGAATCCCTTGAGAAAAAGTTTGCTGAAAGAGAGAAGGCTTTTAGGAAGAAGATAGCTCCTCAGTATTCTAAAGAAGCTTTGTGCCTTGCATATAAAGAGAATCATGCACATGATTGTTCTATAGGAAGAGGTGGTTGAAGAGGAAGAGGGAGGAATAATTTTATAGGTAAGGGGAGTATACATTTCCAAGGAGAAATGTTTGATCGTCAATGAATATGATGTAATAGATATGGAAATGATGCTTCCACATGTAGACAGAATCAAGCAGGAAATAAATGAATAAAAGGGTTAAACACTTAGTAAAGGGAAAGGAAAATCACTCGAGTCCACTCATTATGTTGTGGCACATTGCAACATTGGAGTAACTAAATAGATTCAATGCTTCACTTTCTTCATGGAAAGATGCTTGGTTTCTTGATTCATAAGAAACTTGCCACATTAATTTCAGAAGAAATTTCTTTAAATAATTCACTGGTAATGATGATGGAGCAGTATACTTTACATACAAGTCAAAACTCAAGCCATCAGGGCTTGGCACCATTAGGTTCAAGCTGCCTAGTCTTCTAGACTTTCTTCTACATGATGTTCTATACCTCCCGGAGTTAAGGAGAATTTTTTTTCTTTGTTCCACATCCGTCAGCAAGGACACTCCATTCACATGTTTGATGGCAAGGTTGAGGTCAGAAAATAACCATATCACTCACTTGTCATGACTGAGATAAAAGAAGAAAGACTTTTGAAGTTACGAGGAACCTCTACTTGTGCACATAAGGTTTCATACAATTCTCACTATGATGAAGGTATACTTCCTTCAAGTCTTTTAATGCATGCTAGATTTCGAAACTTGAACTATGAAAACCTTCATTTGTTGAAGGAAAATGGTGTTACTAGTTTGCGTACAATTCTTAGGAAGCTTAAGCAATGTGATGCTTGTATCTTAGGAAAAGCACAACAAACAATCTTTTCATGTTTCTCATTCTAGAGCACATAGAAAACTTAAACTCATTCATTATGATTTATGTGGCCCAATTCTTGTTCCTTCTGCAAATGGCAATAAATATATGATGACATTTATTGATGACTACACCATAATGTGTTGGGTTTATTTATTGAAGAACAAATCTAAAGCTTTTGAAACATCAAGAAATTGCATGCCTAGATTTAAAATGATGCACAATCTCATATTGGCTCTATTTGTACTAATAATGGAAAATAATATACTTCAAATGAATTTGAGAACTATCTTCGCAAGCATTTGATCAAACATCAAACAATTATGCCTTATAATTTCCAACATAATGGAGTAATTGAAAGAATGAATAGGACAATCTTAAATATGGTATGTTCAATAATGTTTTTCAAAAATTTTAAGATGATGTTTCAGGTTGATGCGGTTCTATGTGTTGTGTATATAAATAATAGGTGTTCATCTCATGCTATCAAAAACACGACTCCCTATGAAATGTGGTATGGCCACATTCCTTCGGTGAGATATTTTAGGGTTTTTGGTTCCACCTATTATGCCTTGATACCTAAGGAACAAAGAAATAAACTTGGTGTAAGGAGTCACAAATGTATCTTCTTAGGTTATTATAGGCCTCTATACCAATAGGTGTCATAAGTTATGATTGACTTGATGAGTTTTGAAATATGTTCATATCTTTTCTTGTTGTAAAGGTTTTCCATATTTTCAAAAAATCAAAAAAATTAAAAAATGTAAAGAGGGTATACCCTCAAAAGGAAAATAAAAGGGTAAAAAGAATAAAGATGGTCAAAAAAATGAAAGAAAATGAACCCCAAACAAAAAAGACCAGGAAAGTGTGCAAGTATAAATGCCACTACTTTTCATTTTGTGTAATAAACAATTGTGTGCGGCTTGTTACTTATGCCACAATTCATGAATAGTCAAACTATTTAAACTTGGCTCATTCATCTTTCAATTTCATGTTGTAGAAATAGAGAATAAATATCTGACCAAACAGTGTAATCTTGGCAGATAAATAGTTAGGTAGGGTAAATAAAGAGGAGCTCGACAGTTTAATCTGAGCCCTTAGATGTAATAAGTGTAGACTTAGGTAGGTTTATGATGTAAAAGAAAAGTAAGATTGGATAAGGGTTTGCCCGTCCAAGTGCACCCAAATAAATATGAAAAAATGCTAGGTTAAATTATGTAGGGTAAGTAGTTGATGTTGCAGAATTATGTGTGATGAATAATGTCTCTAAATGTGTCAATCTTTCACTTTTCATCACAAGGCCAAGGCATACAACACATTAAAAGAATTTCAAGCAAAGAAAAGTCATAATAATTAAATCCCCTTCTCATTTTCCCTAATTATTCACTAATTTCCACTATGTACTAAGGTATTTGCTAAATTGGAGGGGCTCAGAGCATTTCTCTGAATTCTAGAGGACCAAACCCTTAGCCCAATAATTTTAAATCCTAAACTTAAAACCATCCATAAACTATTCATTCACTTTCATAAGTATTTTCCTAAGTAAAATCCTATTTTACTTAGGAAAATTACATGAATTTTCATAGAAACCCTTTTTTCTTTTAAAGCCTAAGTTAAATACATTTATTAAATGTTTTATACTTAGCACTTTTCATTACATTCTCATATTAACTATTAACCTATTTAAATCTATAACTCCCACACAATTTCACCTTTTCCCGTGTTATTTAAATATATGTAAAAACTCTGAAATATTAATATATCACCCCATTGGTTAATTATAACCATAAGTATGTTTTAACTAGGATTAACTAGTTAACCTGTAACTAGTTAATAGCCTAATCCCCCCACTACATAAAAACGGATTAATTAACCCTCATGGCTAATTAATAACCTCCCCGTCCATTTACAATTACCTCGGTATGATTAATTAACTCCTAATTATGTTGGGCCAACCGCAGTTAAACTCTGCCGCATCACCCCTCCTGTCCACCATCCGATCAAGTCCTCCACATCCGACGATCATTATTGATATCGCGAGACCCTTGGTGACTATGCCTTAATGGGTGATCACCAAGCGGTTTTTGCACAATGCCTTTGCCACACGTCAAGAGATTTATGGAATCACTGGCCCGAGGTCTATTACCACCCTTCTCCAAAAGTTTTGTGATAGATCTCGCTTACCTCCTACCTGCAACGTGACAAACCATCTACTGTTCAGTTCGTGTCATATTTTGAAAAGTTTGCCCATTAAAGTTCAAACCCCAAGAACCCAGGTTTTCTTGTCCTTTGCCCATTCTACTATGTAAACTTATGTAACCCATCTACACCACCTGAAGCCTCTATTAACCGATTTGAGCATGGTTTACCTCCCGAAAAGCATTCTAGACTCACTCCACAGACCTTTCAAGCTCAAAGGAAACCTTTTTGACCCCTCCTGTAAGCCAATTCTTTCTTAATAGTTTGTTTTGTTTTACAAATGATCAGAAGACCATAGCCTTGGATAAATAGTCTTAATACTAGTCATAAGACCTCTTTACTCCAAGATTGTTATCAAGTCTATTTAAATAGAGATGGAAGGTAAAAGGACACAATAAAGAACAGTCAAAGTGTATCAGGGTTAAAGAGTATCAGATTGAAGACCAATTCAAGTAAATCAACTAGCATGAAGATAAACAATAGGGAAGACAGTTACAAAATAGAACATACAAGTTCATGACAAAGTGAAGATAGATGAAAAACATAGCGGTAAAATTAAAAAGTAAACAGTAAACAGTAAAAGCAAACATGAAGACATTAAGGGTTAAACAAAGATAAAAACACTTTCACCAGCTACAATGAAGTTTATCCAAAGTAAAAGTGAAAAACAGTCAAAAGAAGTTTAAGGTTAAAAGATGAAATTAGAGCAAAAATGGTACATTCTTCAGAATTTTCCTGTTTAAGTCATAGTTTTTCAGGAACTATTGTGGCTAATCCAAGAAGTATTTCGCGAAATGAAAAGAATTTTTTGTTCCTAACAGGCTATCTATAGAAACCTATCTCACTTTTTACATAGGTATTACCAAAACCAAGATAAGTTCATGTCTTCACAACCTATTTTTCAGTTCGTGCAAAGTCTTGTTTTTGATATCGTTTTACAGAGAATATTGTGAACAGCTGGAGATGCATTTTGGGAAACTGAGAGAGGTTTACTTTAAAAACATTCTTATCTACACAAACCTCTTTCACTTTTTACATATATATGATGGATTGAGATACACAAGTGTATCATTGGACCCTAAGTTTGTATAACTTCTGGGGCAGAATGCACACAGGAAGGATGCAGTTAGTGACTAGGATGCCACATCATCAACTAAGAGTTGCTATCAAATTAAACTTTCTCTTGTTTTTCACCATAAATCCGTAGAAATAGTGCCAAATAGATTCATTGGTTTTGAATGTCTTTTATTCAAGATCTATTAATGTAAACAGTTGGAGATATTTGTGAAACTAATCCTGATATTTTTTCAAGATATTTTAGTTTACAATTAGTATAAATACTTCTTCATTTGAAGTATTTTGTGTGGATTCTTTTACATTGCTATAAAAATGATATTTTGGAATAAAAAGTGTTGTTGGATAAATTTTTCATGGGTGGCTAGACGAAGGATTGATGTAAAGGACTTTTCTCAAAATTTATGTGTTGGACATCAAGCGAATAAGTATCTTATATCTCATGTGTTAATGTTTTTAGGCTTATTATATTCACTATATTTCATATCTTAACATTAAATGAAAAAGAATAATTCATAAAGTGCTTCAGTGAAATCTATATTCAATCGTTTTTGTTCTCAATGTTTTCTTCTGAACTAGTATAGACAGTGAATTCTTAATTGCTCTTGTTTTCTAGTTTATTCATCGTAATCATTTAGTAAAGAATTCTTAATTACTCTTTATTGATGGTTAGTCATGTTCTGCTCGCTTAAAGCATGTTAAAGGATTCTTAGTTTCCCTTTAACCCCTTGAGCACATCCCATCTTTTTAAGTTTCTATTTGCTCCCTGTTCAGCTATCTTGCCCTGTAAAACCATCCTTTATTAAGAAACCAAATCTAGTTGAGCCATTTTCCCTGACTCCATTAGCCCAATGGACTAAACTATTTAGTTCTACCCCTTTTCTATTGAACTTCACCAACAAATTCAAACAAAGCCCCAAGCTTTAATAACTAGCCTAAAACCTTATAAAACAAAGATAAAACATAAAGAGAGAGCCCTCTCTAAATACAAATTGGCCAGATTCTGTATCTAAAAGATTGGTTTGTGGTTACCTTAGAGCCCTTTCCCCTTCTTACAACTTCTTGAAAAAATTCAGCAATAACATAGTGGCGACTCCGTTGGGAAATGAATAGTTTGTTTGTTACTATTATTTACTTTATAAACTACAGACAGAGCTTGAATTTATCCAGGTAGCCTTTGAACTACTCTTGCTTTGCAAGTGAATATTAGATGAATGTTGCTCCAGTCTATCTCCGGTTTAGTTTATGAACTGAACATCTAATTTCCAAACATTCAACCAGTTCCTCGTGTCAAATAAATCTTTAAGAAAGTTTAAATCTCATATCTAAAGCCTCTTAAAGAAATCATAGAAGTTGTTTTGAAAAGTAATAAAAAAAGAAAAATAATCATAAAATACTCAAAATTTGGCTTCGTGGAGAACTAACTTTTTCTTCAAAATTGTTTTATAGGTTTAGATATAATCTATGATGGTGGATAGTGATCAGACACACAAATATTAAAATCATCCACCTGGCGACTCCAAATAAATTTCACAATCAAGGCTCCACTGTAGAAATGAACCTGGAAGAGTTGTGTGAAAAGATCAGGATTTTAACTTGGATTGTTATCCAAGACATTATGTTCTTTCTAAATTGATAGAGTTTTCCAATGTATATTGTATTTTAGAGAAGATTTTAGATTAATTTTTTAATTATTTTCCTTTGGAAATTGTAAATATATATCATCCTTTTGAATCTTATGATGATCAATTTCCAACCAAGAAGCCTCAAATACTCAAGACTCCGCTAGTAAAAGAATCCAGAGTTGTTGAGAACCTATGGTGACCCAATTTTAGCATTAAGTGTCTTCAAGATGAATTTAACAAATCAACGCAGGTATGCTCCTTTGGACAGGTCAAAGGTTCCAGGTTTTCCAAACCCTTTGCCCAAATTTGATTGGTAAAAAAATCTTCCATTCTTTAAAGATGAAATAGGAGATGATGTTGCTTTACATTTATTAAAATTTCATATGCACATTCAAAAGTTTAAGGTCAAATTCCATGAAGATTGTTTTATGAAAATATTTATGGTAACTTTAGAAGAAAAAGCTAGATCTTGGTATGAAAATTTACCAACCTCTAGCATATGTTCTTTAAATCATTTTCATGCTACATTTCATGACAAATACAAGGAAAGTTATTCATCTCTATTGCTAATTCAAGACTGTTGTGACAATTTTGAAAGTTTTATTCAATATCTTGAAAATTACTATGATGATGATGATCAGTTCATGGATCATGAAATATTAGAGGTTTTAGAAGAAAAGCCTTTTCAAAAAGTGGATGCCTTGCTTTAATTATCTTCCCCTTCGAAAGAAAAAGATGATGTATGTTGTCCAGAAACCCATGAAGTTTCCCCACAGGAAAAAATTCTTGCAGTACAACAAACTGATCATAATAAAGAAGAAATTGAGTTCCCTGAAATTTCTCAAATAGAAAACAACAATGAAAACCAACAATAGTCCAAAGATTTGGAGGTAGAGGCGATAGAGCTTAAAATTATTGAACCACAAGACCATCTTCAACAGGTAGTGGTTTCTTCAGAAATTAAATACCAGTCAAATTTATTTAATTAAAACCATGTCACAAATTTTCTTTCATTGCATGTAAATGAAATAGGACAACATACTTTGATAGATCAGGATCTTTCATCTAAAATTAATGAGAATTTGCAACTCACTTGCAAGCTTCTATACGACAAAGATAATGATAAGTATTTTCCTGTTGTATGTGATAAGTTTGTTATATTTGATGAAGATCAAGAGTATTCAGAGCACTTGGCTACAGTGCATAATAAGGAGGAGAAACAATTGACCAATCACATAAATCAAGAAGTAGTTTGGAATGAGGTTTGTGTTCCTGGTACAAATCATTCAGAAGATCTTATATGGTAGGATTACCATTATCCTTTGGTCAATAAATTACATCCTTCAGTGCAAGAAGAGATTAAGAATCATGAACAAATTTATGTTAATTCCAACTACCATAGATTAGAAGATAGATTTATAAAGCAGTATATGGAGGAGAAAGCTCTTGATCTAATGTGTGTGTTTGATGACATTACTTATTTTGATGATTTGCCCAAATATGATCAGTATGATGATAATTATGTTCTACAAATCCAAACTAACTTTACAGAGCAATCAAAGGCTAGTTTGGGGAATAAGGAAATCCAGTTTCACCAATGTGAGAATAGTGATCATCTTGTTCATTTCAGCTATGAAAGGGAGGAAGAAAATGAAAAAAAATTGGAAATACGTGAAGCTTCTTTGCCTGTTTATTTTGAATCATTTCATTTTTTAAAGGGAATGTGGTATAAAATCTCTAAAGAGAAGGGTAAGCAGCTTGTAGAAACTTATGAAGTTCCATTTCAACCTATATGTAATAAGCTGCATCAATCCTTCCAAGTTTTTCATGATCCCATAACTGATGAGTTTGATAAGGAATGCAATCATAATTTTTCTCCATCAACAGAATATGAGAGTCAAAATCAATATGATAATGGTTTCACCAGCCAGACATTTCAATCAATAGGAGTATCATCACAATGCTCATCTGAAAGTTTGCAGGGTGGTTAAGATGAAAGTGACATTTCAGTTTCATGGCATGAAGGCTATCCATAACATTTATATAGTTGTTTGAATCTGTTTAAAAATAGTGTGCACATTTTGGAGGATTTTTTTGTACATTTTTTGGAGCCTACAAAGGAAAGACAATATTTACTTATCTTATCTTTGGTTGACAAGGCTATATTTGACGTTAGGATCTCAGTTTCAATCACAAACAAGCCCAAGCAGCAAAAACCATCAACATATATACTGCTTGAGTGGTTGCATTGGTTGTTTCATTTTACCTAACCAACAGTTAGAAAGCTAATTAGAGTAAGTAGGTAGGATTTTAGTTTGATTTAATTAAGTTTTCATTAGATTATGAAATAAATCCTTAAATATTTGAATCTAATGAAAAGGCCCTAAGATCTTGATGATTTACTAGTTTGGTTTCAAGGTTGCAGCACCTTTTAGTTTTAGGTTTGATCTCAAGTGTAGCAGGAAAAGGTTAAAAATATTTTTAATAAAAAGAACTAAAGCAGAAGACTTCCATCTTGGAGACAAAGTGCTGAGACGGGATTCCAGAAGAGAAGAAAAGGGGAAAGATGGGAAGTTTGACTTCCTATGGAAAGGTCCATATATTATCCAGGCTCTACAAGGACACAATACATATTATTTGAAGAACTTGGATGGTACATTATCAAAGGAAGGACCAATCAATGGTTGTATGATAAACCATTACTTTGATCCTACCTATTAAGTTAAATGATGATTAACCTGTACATACTATATCCTTTTGTAATTTCATAATTTGGATTGGACAGTGACTTTAGGAGTTGAAGCTCGAAGAGAAGGTCCTAAGCTTTAGAAGTACCATTGTCAAATATACAATAAAGCAGTAGCAAAAAGAAGATTACAGAATATAGTCAAAATTATTCAGAGGCTATCTGATCTACTGTTCTTGACTTTTCACCAGGAAAAGCCATCCCCAAGTGGAGCCGGTGTTAGGCCCCTATACCAATAGGTGTCATATGTTATGATTGACTTGATGAGTTTTGTAATATGTTCATACCTTTTCTTGTTGCAAAGGTTTTCCATATTTTCAAAAAATCAAAAAATTTAAAAAATGTAAAGAGGGTATACCCTAAAAGAAAAATCAAAGGGTAAATAGAATAAAGATGGTCAAAAAAATGAAAGAAAATGAACCCCAAACAAAAAATACCACGAAAGTGTGCAAGTCTAAATGCCATTACCTTTTCATTTTGTGTAATAAACAATTGCCTACAGCTTGTTACTTATGCCACAATTCATGAATAGTCAAACTGTTTAAACTTGGCTCATTCATCTTTCAATTTCATGTTGTAGAAATAGAGAATAAATATCTGACCAAACAGTGTAATCTTGGCAAATAAATAGTTAGGTAGGGTAAATAAAGAGGAGCTCAATAGTTTAGTCTGAGCCCTTGGATGTAATAAGTGTAGACTTAGGTAGGCTTGCCATGTAAAATAAAAGGAAGATTTGATAAGGGTTTGCCAGTCCAAGTGCACCCAAATAAAGAAGAAAAAATGCTAGGTTAAAGTAGGTAGGGTAGGTAGTTGATGTTGAAAAATTATGTGTGATGAATAATGTCTCTAAATGTGTTAGTCTTTCATTTTTCATTACAAGGCCATGGCATATATTACATTAAAAGCATTTCAAACAAAGAAAAGTCAAAATAATTAAAACCCCTTCTCATTTTCCCTAATTATTCACTAATTTCCCCTAAGTACTAAGATATTTGCTAAATTGGAGGGGCTCAGAGCATTTCTCCGACTTCTGGAGGGACCAGACCCTCGTCACAATAATTTGAAAGCCTAAGTACTTAAAACCATCCTTAAATTATTCATTCACTTTCATAAGTCTTTTCCTAAGTAAAATCCTATTTTACTTAGGAAAATTACATGACTTTTCATAAAAACCCTTTTTCTTTTAAAGACTAAGTTAAATACAGTTATTAAATGTTTTATACTCGGTGCTTTTCATTACACTCTCATATTAACTATTAACCTATTTAATCTATAACTCCCGCAAAATTTCACCCTTTCTCATATTATTTAAATATATGTAAAAACCCCGAAATATTAATATCCTGCCCCATTGGTTAATTATAACCATAACTATGTTTTAACTAGGATTAATTAGTTAACCTGTAACTATTTAACATCCTAATCCCCCCACTACATAAAAAGGGATTAATTAACCCTCATGGTTAATTAATAACCTCCTTGTCCATTTACAATTACCCCGATATGATTAATTAACTCCTAATTATGTTGGGCTTGTTGTAGTTAAACTCAGTCGCATCACGCCTCCCGTCCACCATCCGATCAAGTGCTCCACATCCGACGATCGTTATTGATATTCCGAGACCCTTGGTGACTGCACGTTAATGAGTGATCAACAAGCACTTTTTGAACAGTGCCTCCGCCACCCATCAAGAGATCTGTGGAATCGCTGGTCTGAGGTCCATTACCACCCTTCTCCAAAAGTAGTGCGGTAGAACCCGCTTACCACCTGCCTGCTACGCGAAAAACCATCTATTGTTCAGTTCGCACCATATTTTGAAAGTTTTCTCATTAAAGTTCAAACCCCAAGAATCCAGGTTTTCTTGTCCTTCGCCCATTCTACTATGTAAACTTATGTAACCCATATGTGCCACCTGAAGCCTCTGTTAACCGATTTGAGCATGGTTTACCTCCCGAAAAGCATTCTGGACTCACTCTACAAACCTTTCAAGCTCAAAGGAAACATTTTCGACCCCTCCAGCAAGCCAATGCTTTCTTAATAGTTTGTTTTTTTTACAGATGATCAAAATACCACAACCTTGGATAAACAGTCTTAATACTAGTCATAAGACCTATTTACTCCAAGATTGTTATCTAGTCTATTCTAATAGAGATGGAAGGTAAAAGGACACAGTAAAGAGCAGTCAAAGTGTGTCAAGGTTAAATAGTATCAGACTGAAGACCAAGTCAAGTAAATAAACTAGCTCGAAGATAAATAATAGGGGAGACAGTTACAAAACAGAACATACAAGTTCATGACAAAGTGAAGACAGATGAAAAACAGAGCAGTAAAAGTAAAATGTAAACAATAAAAAGTAAAAGTAAACATGAAGACATTAAGGGTTAAACAAAGATGAAAACACTTTCATCAGCTAGAATGAAGTTTATCCAAAGTAAAAGTGAAAAATAGTCAAAAGAAGTTTAAGGTTAAAAGATGAAATTAGAGCAAAAATGGTACATTCTTTAGAAATTTCCTATTTAAGTCATAGTTTTGCCGATACTATTGTGGTTAACAAAAGAAGTATTTCAAGAAATTGGAAGAGTTGTTTGTTCCTAACAGGCCAAGCTACAAAAACCTATGTCAATTTTTACATAGGTATTACCAAAAGCGAGATAAGTTCATGCCTTCACAGTCTATTTTTCAGTTTGTGCAAAGTCCTGTTTTTGACATCTTTTTGCAGAGAATATTGTGAACCGCTGGAGATGAATTTTGGGAAACTGAGAGACATTTATTTCAAAAACATTATTATCTACAAAAATCTCTTTCACTGTTTACATATCTATCACATATTGAGATACACAAGCGTATCATTGGACCCTAAGTTTGCAAAATTTCTGGGGCAGAATGCACAAAGGAAGGATGTAGTTAGTGATTGGGATGCTTCATTATCAACTAAGAGTTACTATCAAATTCGACTTTCTCTTGTTTGTCACCATAAATCCATAGAAATAGTGCCAAATAGATTCATTAGTTTTGAATGTCCTTTATTTAAGTTCTATTAATGTAAACAGTTGGAGATATTTGTGAAACTAATCTTGATAATTTTTTCAAGATATTTGAATTTACAATTAGTATAAAGACTTCTTCATTTGAAGTATTTTGTGTGGATTCTTTGATATTGTTGTAAAACTGATATTTTGGAATAAAAAGTGTTGTTGGATAAATTTTTCATGGCTGGCTGGATGAAGGATTGATGTAAAGGACTTTTCTTAGGATTCATGTGTTGGACATCAAGCAAATAAGTATCTTATATCTCATGTGTCAATGTTTTCAAGTTTATTATATTCACTATGTTTCATATATTAATATTAAATGAAAAAGAATAATTCAAAAAGTGCTTTAGTGCAATGTGTCTTCAATTGTTTTTGTTCTCAATGTTTTCTTCTGAACTAGTATAAACAATGAATTCTTAATTGCTCCTGTTTTCTAGTTTATTCATCTTAATCATTTAGTAAAGAATTCTTAATTTCTCTTTATTGATGGTTAGTCATGTTTTTCTCTTTTAAAGCATGTTTAAGGATTCTTAGTTGCCCTTTAACCCTTTAAGCCCATCCCATCTTTTTAAGTCTCTATTTGCTCCCTGTTCAGCTATCTTGCCCTGTGAAACCATCCTTTATTGAGAAACCAAATCTAGTTGAGCCATTTTCCCTGACTCCATTAGCCCAATGGACTTAGCTATTCAGTTCTGCCCCTTTGCCATTGAACTTAACCAAAAAATTCAAACAAAACCCCAAGCTCTAATAACTAGCCTAAAACCTTATAGAACAAAGCTAAAACTTAAAGAGAAAGCCCTTTTTGGATATAGATTGGCTAGATTCTATATCTAAAAGATTGGTTTGTGGTTATATTGGACCCCTTTCCCCTTCTTACAAAAAATATGAGTGATAGTAGGTTACTCAAATACCTCCAAAGAATACCATCCCTATGATGAAGTGAATAAGAACTTTATACTATCTGGAGATGTGATATTTCCTGAATCCTCCAAGATTGACAATGTTGTGGAGCAGAAGCTTGATTTCATGGATAGATTCAGACATGCAAAGTCTTTTCAAGAGTTTGATAATGAGATTACAAATCTTGAAGGGGGGATCCAAATGTTGGATCAATCTATGGAATCACCTTCTGAAGCACTCTGTCCCCTGCATGGAGCTCCAACCCCATCAGGAAAAACAATTTCAAGTGTCTTTGTCAGCCATTTTGGAGGAATTTTTTGAGATGTCCCAGGCTACTCAAAATAGTTCAAATGTCCATCAAATGGATGTAAAAAATACTTTCTTGATTGGAGATCTAAAAGAGAATGTTTTTATGTCCCAACTAGAAGGATTTATTGTGAAGCATCAAGAACACAAAGTATGAAATCTTGTAAAATCTGTGTCAAGTAAGCACCACGAGCCTAGTACAAGAAATTGGCCAAGCATCTTTCGAAACTCAATTTCAATCATTATGATCTTGGTGATGCAACTTTGTTTGTCAAGAAATTGGCAAAATAGTTGTATATTTTGTGGTGTATGTAGATGATATTTTGATGATAGGGAACAATGAGAACTAAATTGCATCCATAAAGAAAGAATAGAGGAAAGGTTTTGAAATGACAGATTTGGGTTATGTTCACTAGTATCTTGGTATTGGAGTAACTCAACATCCAAAGTTTATGGCTGAGTGAAATCCTTTAACTATTCCAATGGAACAGAACATAAAGCTTACATCCATTGAAGCAAAAGAATTTGAGGATGCAATGAAGTATAAACAGCGCGTAGGAAGTCTCAACTACCTGACTACTACCAGATCATACATTTCATTTGTTGTTGGAATCCTCTCTAGGATTATGAAAAAGCCTTGTGAGGGTCATTGGTTTGCTACAAAAAGGGTTATAAAGTACTTGAATGGAACTCAAGACTTTGAACTCAAGTATACACAGGTGCCTGACTTCAGCTTGATTAGATACTCTGATTCATATTTTGAAGGAGATAAACAAAATGGGGTATCTACTTCAGGTTTAGATATGAGTCTTGGATTAGGAGCTGTCTCCTATAGGTCACTAAAGAAATCAGTTCCATCATATTCCACAACCGAAGTAACAAAGGAAATTGTGTGGCTGAAGAAAATTCTGGAAGATTTGCAAGGTAAACAAGTACATTCAACTCCTCTTTTGATTGACAACACTTCTACAATAAAATTGGCCAAGAATCCAAAGTTCCATGATTCAAAAAAGCACATCAATACAAAATACCATCTGATTCAACATCATGTTGAGGTCAAAACAATCCACCTATGACACTATTCCATAAATGAGTAGATTGCAGATATCTTCACCAAAGCACTTGGAAAGGAAAAGTTTGAAAGATTCAGAATGATGTTTCGACTCACCAACATCCCTTCATATTATTGGGGGGGGGATGTTGACACCTAATCTTTGGATTAGGAAAATTATGTAAATATTCTAAATAGTAGAAATAAAGGAAGTTAGAAGATGAAGATACATTGGGAGATGAAACCCAATAGTCTCCCTCTCCTTGTATATATCTATGTTCTATCTTAATGCAAATATAACAATTTTCATTCGGAGTTACTCCTAGCCTAGAAGCCATTAACAAGGCCATCCTTTATATTATAGTTTCATGCATATAGCTCAATGAGAACATTTCATTTGATAAGTATTCGTTATGGTAATCTCATTGTTTTCCCATATGCAACATAAATTATTTCCTTGTTGTGAAATTCTTCAATTGCATCAAGAACTATTAGCTCTTCCTTTACATGTGACAACATTTTTTCATTATGATTTTGTACATCCTTATTCTGTAATTGATATGGAAACAATGGATCTAATGGAGCAGGTTTATAGCACTTATCGTTTACATATTCTATGTCTTCATCAGATTTCTGGTTCACTCACATTATGTTAAGGATTTCAAAGAATTTGTTGTATTTTTGAAGCATTATGGTATGTAATTCATAGCATTTCACTTTTTCCTTCTAAAAGTCGTATATTATTTTTTCCTTTGCTAAAATTGGTTACCCAAAAATTAGAGAATATTTTATTCTCAATGTCATAGAAAAATCTTTAATTCTCAAGTGTTTTTCTATGACATCTCCTTTAAACCTAGATATTTTCTTAAAATATTGTTGTTTTTCCATTGTTTCAAATGTATAATCAAACATCTATAATGATTTCTTATGTTATTTGGAAATATCATGTTTTCTGCTAATTTTGGTCGCTTCGATCGTCTCCTAATTATACTTGTTTCGATAACATTATTGTTTCTTATGTATTTTTTGAGTTGATGCAACAAGCAATGTGGTCTCTCATTTACATTAACAAGCTTTGTATTAAGTTTCATAGTATCTTCATCTATGTTGATGTTTTTAAAGCTAGAATTTAATGGCTTGCATGGTTTTCTAACAAAACTTGTTTAAAAAATGTCCTTGTTTCTTATATGATTTTTGAGTTGATGCAATGATAGCCACAATATCTTGTTTGCAATGATAATATTTGTGTCAAGTTCTATGTCATTTTCATCTATGTTCATGTTTTCAAAACCATTCACATTAACCTTGCTATGTTTTTTATTGGATTCTTTTATATATTTCTCTTCGTTAACTACTTCAATATGACGTGAGATGTTTTCCTATTGTACTATCTCTTTCAAAGGTTCATAATGAAAATGATCTACACTCTTTCCAAATTGCATAACATGGAATATTGTTGTGTCTTTCTCGAACACATGGAATTAAGCTACAACAACAAACGTATCAACAGACCATATGTATATAGTAATATTCAAGATATACCGTATCCAACCATAAACGAAAAGGCCACCATCTATCTTCCCTTTTTCATATGGTATTGTTAATTTTATAATGTATCCCTGCCAATCTACTATTCCAGGGAATTGCATACTTGCATCTTTGTTCATGTATTTTTCAATGCAATTTAATGAAATGAATCATTATGCATGACTGCATTGCAAAACGTTTGTGCAATTATGCATCATGAATAGGTAATATCATATTCATTATTTGTGAATTAACATATTGTTTCAAAACAACATTCACCATAAATACTCTTGAACCTATAAAATCTCTTAAATATATGTATACTCATGGTTTCCTCTATTTGCATACATCTATGTTTGTTTGTTCATATGTTGTTATATTTATTATATGTTTGTTATTGGTTCTTATTGAACATTTTTTCTTGTGAAAAAGTGGTTAAAATGTATGTCAATTAGATTTTTTTCATGGAACAATATGTCATAAATTTCTTTGTATAAATTTGAAGTAAAATGCAAATAATTTTTCATTGTTGTCTTTGATCAAAGTCTTATCAAAATTTTTAGCCAATTTGATTACCAATGCATACAAAATATCTCCCACCAAAGTCCTCACTCTTCCAAGTGAACAATTGAGCTATTTATACCATGCATCTGTATCAATGCATTTATATTCAATTAACATTCATAAGATAATATCGCTTCAGCGTTCTGTTAATGTAAACAATTTATGAAATGTTTTATCATTCCTTCAAGTAAATTTGTTGTTGTGTATCTAAAATTCATTATAATTCACATAGCATCGAATATGAAATCTCCTATAACATATGAAAAATTGTTTAAATGACATAGATTATGTTGCCTTAGAATTGCATCTGTATGATCTCTTTTTATAGCAAACAAATGCTTATCCATTGATGCTTTAGCAATCATGATTCAAACATGTTCTAAATTCACACTGAGTTATTACTCCATGATAACCACAACATATATGAAAATAAAGAACATGATATAACTACACACAATAAAGCCAAATGATAACAAAAAATATACACATTAATAGCATATGCATATATCCACATCGATTCCCATAAAACTCTTCTATAAGAACAAGATTTAGGATCACAAAACAATGGAACCACAATGTACTTGATATTGTAATATATGTCCCTATTTTCAAAAACAAATTTTATGCACGCTTAAAACACTCTTGAATATTGATTCCAACAAATTTGGGAAAAACCATTCACAAAAAGCCACCTCGAGAACTAATCAAATATGCCTTAGAAAAATTCATGTCTAAAAAATGCATGATGAACACCTAACCAATGAAACTACGGACATGTTACTTGTTAAAATTACATTACAAAAGCTTCATAAAACTTAGACCTTTTAATTTTTTTTTTTGCGCGAGAGGACAAGTGTGTGCAATAACAAACACAATATCTCTGCCACAAAGTATCACACCTCTACAAGAATTCTCCCTTCACACAGTTCTTCTGCACACCTTCCTTCCGCACAATATTGGTTCTTAAATGATCAAATCTGCTTAATATTAATCACTCCACATAATGTATCAACAAACAGCTACCTTGCAAAGTGCAGAGAAGAAGAGGAAGCTATGCAGTATGCATGTCCAAAAAAAGCTTCTTCATTCTCAAAATTAATCCAGAGTCAAATGTCATGCGAGAACCGTTTAGATCATTATTAATCTGTACAACCTTGACATAAGCATCAACTATTCCATTCCTTATGTTTTCACACTCGGAAATAATGTTCTCTAGTCTTTTGATTCTCTAAGAGCATGCAGCTTTGATTTCTTCATTTGATTACCATTCACCAATTCCTACTTTTTTTTTCTTTAGATCAAAAAGCAAATCAAGCCTCTAACTAGAAGCACATAAGTCATTGGTTATGATATACTTGTCTCCTTTAAGATCACGTTCAATGCACTCAACAAATGACTTAGTTCTTTGCACTAAATGTTTTAAATCAAAATTTGATTGCCATGCATGTTCAATAATTTACAATATTTCACATATATTACTATAATATATATAGTTAATGTTTTATTTGTGCAGAATGTGACAGTGAAATCGAATTTTTTTTGTACAAAACAGTTCTTCGCCTTCCCTTATCTCTTCACAAAGCTCTTGTCCACACCTCCACAGTTCTTACATGTGGTCACCCAATAATGTGTCTTAGAATTATAACGAAATAAGAAGATTTTTTGATACAATGTATGAAATGCGGAGGTGCAGATTCATACATTGTATTAAGCATTTTTAAAGTTATGCATGAAAAGGAGACTTTAATGGGTTTATTATGTTCAAAGATTTCAGTTTTTTGATACATTGTATATGATGGCTAATTGATTGAACTAATGTATCTAGAGGTACAGAATATCCCAAAACAAACTTTTGGTTCCTCGATTTAGGAAATTCACTTAAATTCATTAGTTTTTTATTTCCACTGTATGCGATCTAATTAGTATTGCATAATAAGTATTAGCAAACTTGTGGTTTTGAAAACTGCACATCAAATCATCGAATAATCTCTATATCAAATAAAACATCTATGAATTAAAGTTTATGTTCTCTACTCCGCATATTAATTATCCCTTTTTAGAGTGCTTAGAAGAAATTTGAATTCAATATACTCCATGCTCTTTAACAAATTACACCACACGTACTTTCTCTACATACCCTTTCTCTCGCACACCATTTATCCTTCCTCTACATACAATAAACTTGTCTTATTTTCTAGAGATATAACATTGCAAAACCTACTTTGAAGTTGTGTTATATCCCCATCTCGTTTTCTGTACTCTCTTATCTCCACACACATTCACTGTTGTCCTGTGGAGCACCACCTCCCACCAATGGTAGGATCGTCGAGCTTACATGTCAGACAACATATCCTGAATGACGTCATCTTGGTTGATCCCACTACTACACAAAATAAACCTCTGGTATATAATTTATGGGCCACTTAATCTCCCTCTCATCCAATCATAATAAGGGGAAATTGGGCACGCTAATACTAAGCCTCCATGATTAGGGTTTCCTTTTGACTAATTTCACTGGTTTACCCAAATGAACTTATGAGTCTACCATTCTACCTGGCCTCATTATTATCCCACTTTGCGAGTACACCATTTTTTGAATATGGTTCCCTTCGTAGCACAATTGTGGTGGTTTTGTGGTTGACTAGATCCACGCTGGTGTTTTTCCATGGCCACCATGACCTGCTAAGCACCCATTAGTGTTATCCTCCTAAGATTTTGACAGAGTGGATCCTCTCAAGTCCATGGGGTTCATAGACCACCACAAGGGCCACAATAAGATTGGCATTCCTTGATGGAATGGGGAAATCATTCCACAGATTCAAATGCAGGAATGTGCCTCACGGACATGCACATAACGGTTATGTTTTTAGCCTTCATGGGTTACCCATATAGGGACAGGGAATTCTAGGCATTCCCATGATAGTGATCCTTCAGTCGCCCTCCGCTAAAGACCTACAGTGAACTCCTGAAGGGCCTCCATCTCTCCAGCTATATGTTATGAACATCATGCTTCAAAGAAATCTTACAAGCGGCTTTATGGCACCATTCGGAGTTTTCAAGGGCATTTGGCTATTAGTTTTGGTCCAATAACTTTTCCCTTCTAGTCAATATAATGTACCTCGAACACCATAGGTACTATTAGCCATCTAGGAAATAAGTAGCCACATCCGCTCGCATTCGAGATGCTACTCGAAAGGAACACAAGTATGTTGGACCAAACTAAAGTCAATGGATGAGATGGCCCCACACCAAGGCATTTATCTCAGCAGGTTGAAGAGACACTTGTGTAAGATCATAGATTATTGATGTTAAGGGAAGAAATAATCCTTTACAACAACTCATTGTCGTAATAATTTGTAACGAATGCTTAATGCCAACGCCTTAGACATATTATCCACAGATCTTGTCACATAGGTTGTCTCTAATGTAAACATTTTACATATAATGAAAGGAGTTCTTATGTCCATTATTGTCATGATTTATTTCAGATCCCTGTGGATCCTTATAGGGCCTTTACATTTTACACATCAAGTTATTCATTTTATTTATCAATAGCATAGTCATGTATTTTATAAGATATAATATATCAAACCAAAAATGTATTACACTCATGTTCATCACATTTATAGGCATCATTTCGGTCCATAAATAAAACACAAGCTCATTACAGTCATAAGCACCTAGAAATTCAAACAAATACATGCATTACTAGTTAAGAAAATGAAAGAGAGCACTTATCTTATATTTTACAGGGTAATTGAGTTTGGGACAAGGACTCTCTCAACTCCATGATTGGGAATGAATGAAGACATTGACCCAAACTGAGGGTCAGCACTATCAAGAACAACCAAGAGTGACAAGCATATAAGATGCATAAGTTAATGGGCCAACAAAGATAAGATAGAAGTAATTCCCAACTTCACCATGTCACAACGTAAGCACCACTAATGCAAGCTTGAAACCATTTAGTCATCATGTTACAATAGAGTAAAATACTCATGCCAGACATTTTTGTAACATTTAATATTCCTTAGATGTTGTTCCAACACCTTCAAACATTAACACATAAATTTGTCATTTTTGCAAGGAATAACAATGTAGACATGCCTCTTGCAACAATAGCATCATCTAAACCAGAAATGCAAACATGTTTTATTGTAAGTAACAAATATAAGAACACTTATATTAAGCAATGTGGGATTGTTCCAATTAAGAGTGGGACTCTAACTCTCCACCCAACCATAGACAGCTACAACTAAGCTCACTTGCAGTTGTCACCCCTGAGCTAGATTCCATAGATTAAGGGGCTTTCTTGGGAGATCAAAAACTGCCAACAGATGAACCAAGAACTAGGGATTTTTTCTATCTCCTTCCACATTGAATTGTGGCACAACTAGTGCACTAGGAATTATCATTTTACCCCTAATACAAGGATTCTAAATGTTCCTTTCATATTATCCTAATTAGAAGTCTGCCCCTTTCTTCTTTTCTTTGCTATCGTGCCTCTCTACTACCTGAATGGATGAGTGTGTAAGAGTCCCTATGTGTGTCGCTTAATGGGGTCGAACTACCTTCTTTTCTCCTCCTGCGTAGTGTTTAACTGTCACTTTCTTGGCTGACAACACAGTCCACTTCATTAATTCAATTCCTCCTTGTCTTTTGAGTGTTCTCCAAGGTAGCATGGCTTGCATACTTCTCTTGTAGTCCCATTAACTTTAGAAAACTACTCCATTATGGCACACCAACTAGAATTTATCGATTGTTAAAACAGCTCATATTTCCTACACAAGGAAACCTTGATGATCCCAAGCAAGCAGCCTCCTCAACTCTGGAATATGTGTCCCTCTCTCAACCTTTTTAATTTATAAAATTATCTACATTGTGTGCATAAGGGTGAGAGATTCGGTTCTTACAAACCTCTCCCGCTTGGGGGAACACCATCCTCGATGTCCAATGACACATATACAATGAACATATTTGAAATACAGGAATCTTATTTCATGGAGCTTTATAGACTTAGTTCTTTTCAAAATTTACAGTGTTTTATGCATTTTCTCCAACTAGCAAACAAGATGTGGTAATTATCTAGTCAAATTTCAACCATTAAATAAAAGTATGATAGACTTCAAGTCATAGTTCAACCATTTTCCCAATGGCCTTTTGGAGTCTTTTGATGCCTTTAGAGGTGTTCAATCCAACCTGGATTGTTTTCCTTGCTGCTATGTTGAGCCCTTCACTCCCTCAACAAACAGTTAGCAACTCATTGTTTTTGGGCACACCCCCAATTTGCTCCTAACCCCAATCAACCATGCTCATGACTAAGAAAACCAAATTTTATATTTTGGGCTTCCCTTATTTGTTTCTCAATCCCTCAGGAACTCTGGTTACTCATGTTCCATGTAGTCACTCTTCTTCCAAGTTTGGATATTCCCCCCTTTCCTTCTTAGTCCCTCAAGCAATCCATCCCCTGGCAAGGCTTCCTCACATAGGAAGGAGTTCAAACTTAAGGCACATCATTGCCTTCAAAACCATCATATGGTCATAACATGCTTCATGGTAATCAATGGGCACCATTGAGTGTTCGTTCCCCACAATGGCTTCTCCTTAAAATATTTCGTCAATGTATCACTCTATACTTCAACTCTTTTGTTATTGCTTCCATTAGTCTTGTAGCCAACTCCAACCACCCAACCAATGAAAATTATATGATTTCCTATAGCATAAAACATAAATTATATGAGACTCATCATAATGAATTAGAATAAATTTGAATCATACCCCATCAATAGTTTATTTATGAGGTGACTCAGAATTATCCTTCAATTCTTATCATA
This sequence comes from Pinus taeda, assembly GCA_000404065.3. Classification (NCBI taxonomy): domain Eukaryota; kingdom Viridiplantae; phylum Streptophyta; class Pinopsida; order Pinales; family Pinaceae; genus Pinus; species Pinus taeda. The sequence goes on along the minus strand of APFE031404505.1, from coordinate 9,974 downwards.
TTAAAACAAGTTAGCTCATAACCCAAACTATTATAAATTAGAATATTGTACTTAGATTCATAATTTAAAGGTTCAACAATCAATGAATATTGATACTTATGTTAATTTTCTCCTTGCTACTACCTTTACACATATTGGGTTGGTAGCCCATCTAGCAAGCACCAATGCCTTTGCTTTGCTTTGAACATGTACACACACTAGATTGGGTTCCAATCTGGCAAGAACCTAGTGCCTTCTCTTCACTTATCTTCTCTTTTATTTCCACCCCAAGGTGTGTGTGTGTGTGTATTTATATTATGTATATATATATATATATATATATATATATATATATATATCCACCTATAAATAAGCCCTTTCACTACCTTGAAAATAAGAGCACTACCATCCAGGTAGTATCTTGGTGACATGAGGCGCACTCATTACCATCCATAGGTTCCTTTCCACCTAAACAGGCACATACAATTCCATATGTACCTGGCCTAAACACAAGCCCACACTGACCTCCACATAACATTGTACACATACACAACACACATGCCTAGACAATCTCATACATGCTTGTCCTTAAAACTTCCACATACACCACCCTTAAGTCCAGACAGTCACATACCTGCCTATACTGAACATATTGCACAATGCACACTTCTACACATGGTACAACACAACACACAGAATACAAATTTACCATATTCCCATACACAACACATGCACATGTAGAACAAAGGCACATACATACATAACATATCATGTTACACAATATCACAATTAATCCGAAGACCGTGTTGTCTCCATGCATGTGAACTAGGCCATTCTACCTCATTCGTTTTTCCCATGTTCTTAACCTTCACATGGGTACAATGTAAGAGTCATGTTCACATAATTATAAATTAGCAACAAAGAAAAAATTCCTTTATGCCCAATAAATTCCTCATCATAATGGGAGTCTTTTTGTGTCATCCATGCTTGCATCAAATGAGCTTAATCGGTCCCTCTTCCATAAGAAGAGTCCTTGATAGAACCCTATCAGACAAATGGCATTCTCATAGGTATAAACATAGACATCAGTCAACAAGATCATGTATGCAATACACCACGATCCATCAACATAACCATGGATGCACCATATAATATTGTCAACATAATCATGTATGCAAGTCATAAGTACCCATAAGCATAGTAATGTATGCAATATACAAGTACACATACAATATAGTAGAGGGTTAAGAGAACTCCCTTCTTGCCAGTCTCCTAGTTGCGCACATCTCTGTCCATTATTTTTATTGACTCAACTAACCCATATGTTGTTACATGACTTAATCATGGCCACAAAAACCATTATCTTGTGCCAAATAAATCCAAGGTTTAGATGACTCCTTGATTGAGGCCAAGCATGCCTTATACTAGCTTTTCACATTGTTAATGATTCATTTTTACTTCTTGTTCTGCTCATGTACATTGCCCAATAACATTCCCTTTTACCTAGAACTTTACCTGGCATGTTCTCCTTCATGCCTATCAAGCACTACCCCTTTTCAAGATTTTGTGGCCTTCCTACCACCCCAAACTCCTTATTTCAATATCCCCAAGCATGTAATTTGAAATTTAAAAAATTGAAAACCAATGAAAGAGGGGAAAAAAAGGCAATCAAGGCAAAAGGACATGAATTTCACAACAACAACCATTCATAAAACCTCAAGTAAAGAAACATCATAAACAAGACTAAATCAACATGATAGCTAAGAACAAAAACTATCATGGCCATGCATAATTCTAAAATGAAATGATATCAAACCATGAAGCCAATAAATTAAACCCACAACACATAAGCATAAAATAAACAATACTCAAAAATCAACTCAATCTCGAGGAGCCCAACATTCATGGCATTTTCAACCATCATACAAGTGTGCATATGTACACATAAATTCATTCAACACTTCTTTACAAGGCTTAATATCAACCTTGAAGTCTTATGTTTCCTCAAAAGTTCATAGGGAATCTTTTCCAACATATTTCTACATCTTTGAAGGGCTTTGAGAGACCGCTCCCTCCTTTTCCTTGACCTTTTCCCTATGCATATCCATATCCCTATGGTTCACAAGGGATGTTTGCTTTCCTTTTCTTCCCATGGGGACAATCCCTTTTCTAATGCTCTTCTCCATAGCACCAACGTGAGATTATACTCTTCTCCTTTTTAGCCACAGGAGGCCTCTTCCTATTATTACCATTCTTCATTTTTGAGGATCCAACTTGGTATGTCGTCTCTCGTAGGTGCTTTTGCAGCACAACCTCCCACTCAGCTAGTTCTTATTGTTTCCAAGTGTTTTTTCTAAGTCTTTCCTTGCAAATCTTCAACGCATCTTCCAAGTCCTTGAGCTCAACCTCCACATCCCTGAATTTATTTTCCTTTGGAGGGATTTCCATCTTCCTCATTCTTGATGGACATGGTCTATATCCTGTTTCACAATGCCACAATACATGTTTCCTTTCAGTGCCACTGAGTCGAGTTATGTGTTGCCACATACACTCAATTATTAGTTCATAAAATAAATTAACAACACATATATCAGTTTTCATATTTACCATGTTAGGCCAAGTGTACAATCCTAAAGTTGTCACACATTCCTAAGATCATCATCAATCATGTATCATAAACCAGGGCATCAATTATAACATACCTAAGCTTGTTTCCAAAATTCAGCAATGCATGTATACTAATATTATTCAAATTCATAATCATGCGAAGGTAAAATTATAATTCAATCTTTTACCCATGCTAACAACATTATTTAATATCAACCTCGCTTATGAGGACACACAATGGTTTTAATTAACTTTTTCTTTTTTTAACATAAGAAAAATTTGTCCCTCTCATCAAGGTCAACAAAAACCATGGCATCTACAACTTCAAGGGTCAATTAGAAAAATATTATGCTATATTAACATTTATCATACTTATAATTGTCATATTCACATATATGCATTATAGGACTTGTATGCAACTGAAGTTAGCACATTTTGTAACATTGTCTCAGTCAACATGCACTTTGTTCATGCAACTAGTTAATAACCAACCATGATCTTTGTTGCTATAACAAATAACTACAACCAGTTATTTATGAAACACTTGACTCCTAAAAGTTGCACAACATCATACCTCTAATATGTTGAGGCACTATATCATATGCAGGCCATTGGATGTTCCGATCCAATTTAGTATATCCATACATATATATGTATATAAAGTCAACATTATCAACCATGCTAAGTGACACAAGAAATAACAGGATCATGCACATGTTCACATAATTCATCCATTATAATGCTACACTTAGCATTCACTTGCACAAGTAAGCAACCAACATAAGCAAACAATCATCAAGCACATGATTCTCTGGCAAGCTATTGATCATTCATCCACAAGGTTCATCCAACTCTAGTATGACAAGAAAGGCATTAACCCTTGATGACCAAACACTCCTAATAAACATAATAACCATTTTATCATATAGAAATAGTCAAGCTCCACTAGCATCCTTTCCATATGCCAACCAGGCCATGGAAATCTCCCATCCCAATTAGCTAGCATACACATAAATACAAAATTTCATAAATATACACAATGCAAGCAACACAAGGATTTTTTGCAAGGTCCCTCGCATCATATTAATAGTCACATACATATTCTCCCAAGAATGCAAAGGCTTACCATATGACCGACAATGATGATAGACTAAAGAGATCATATACTCAACCATGTAAATGCATCAGTCATGTATGTCATAGTCATTTACAACTGACTTTTAACACCTAAACATTTGTTTTATAAATGTTCTAAAAATCACCATGAAAACCCTTTTTGTTGAACTTTTTTTGTCACTTGCCCATGATAGAGCCCTTCTAGTCCAAGTTTTGAACCTGGATTCTTTGATACCACTTGTAACAACCATACCCATCTTACCCCATGAGATGGTAATCATTTCTAATATGACCCTCCTTGTGCTTTCAGAAGAGAGTGGGATAACTTACTTTTTTTTTTCAATTATTATTTATATTATAATATTATATATATATATTATATTATATATATAACCTACCAACATTACACCCCACATTTGTGCTTACACATCACTTAATAATTTACAACCGACTTTTAACACCTAAACATTCATTTTATCAATGTTCTAAAAATCACTATGAAAACCCATTTTTGTGGGACTTTTGTTATCACTTACTCATGATAGAGCCCATCCAGTCCAAGTGTTGAATTTGGATTCTTTGATACCACCTGTAACAACCACACTCATCTTACCCCATGAGGTGGCAACCATTGCTAATATGTCCCTCCTTGTGTTGTCAGAGAGTGGATTACTTACATTTTTTTTTCTCAATTATTATAATATATATAATTATGTAGATATATATATAACCTACCAATATTATACCCCACTTTCGTGCTTACACTTCATAAATCCAATGACCCTTCTTCAATGATTCTCCTGATCCATGGTTTTTGGTAGGATAACATTCTTTTCGATTAAGTTTTTGGAGGGGAGTTGTGAATAACATTCTAAATCTTTGTTTTGGGGCCTTCATTGGTTGACCCACAATAGTTGCACTACAACCGAAGGTCTACTGTTGAGGCAAAGTAATTACCTATGGTTTAATTGTCAACCAGAGGGTTTCGTAGAACTTGTGAAGCATGCGTGCACTGTATATGATATAAATTAATTTCCAATTTAGATCAACCTAACTATGAAACCAAATTCACCTATTCTAATTCAACACTCAATTCAAAAGGAATTATAGTACAATTATAGTACATCATGCGGAATTGAAACCTTAATCAATCACACTTGCAAGAATTGAAATTGCATGAAATGAAATCTACTCTAAGATATCATGTGTGCATTATCAAATCAAGATCCTATGAAATGAATAATCAAAATCACATGACATGAAATGAAAGCAAAAACAATCATTCTTAATCTCTCACACAAGAAAATATATGAAAGAAAATAAAAACAATTTCTCTTAACTTCTAGATAGGAAAGCAAATAAAAAAAATCACTCTTAACCTCTAGGTAGGAAAGAAAATAAAAACAATCACTTTTAACCTCTCACACAGGAAAAGATATGAAAGAAATAAATCTTAATTTATGAAAGCAATAAATATAAAAACAAAACTTCTCACACATTGTAAGTGGCCAATACAAAAGTATGAGAGATGGCAAGTTGAGAGGCTGCTAGTGCAAGCATTACCAATCAAGGTGAACATCACTCATGAGCATGGTTCTAAATCTAAATTTCATTCAAAACATGAATAATCTTAATTTTTCACCTGAGAATCTCCAACTTTACGCATGCCTTTGAAAGGAGGAGGCTCTCTTATTTATACAAAAAACATAAGAAACTACCTCATTAATGGAGGTCCATTATTCTCTCCCTAGATCCCTAGAAAAAAGGAGAAGGCTCTCCTATTTATGTAAAAACATAAGAAGCTACCTCATTAATGGAGGCCCATTATTCTCTCCCTAGATCCCTAGAAAATCTCATAGAGTTACAACTAAAATAGGTAATGATGATACACATATAGAGTTACAACTCAAAGAGGTAATGATGAGACACATATTCTTTTTTACCTTTATCCAAATCTTCTTCCATATCTTGAAGGGAATTCGAATTTGAGCATTGTAGGCCACATATGGCTGCCTTGGAAGCTTCCAAATTACCTACACATGTCATGAAACTCAAGTATTAGCAAGTGTATGTCATTTTCCTAAGTTTTAACCATTTAATCCACTTATAATACTATAAATGATTAACTTTTGGAAAACACAAATGGAACCCATATAATTATGAAAATGGAGGCTAATGAAAGGTTATCGCGGAGTTGCGACATGTGAGTGAAATGGTGGCGATAAAGGTGAAAGTGGATGATATTTTGAATACATTTTGGAGGCTCTACATACCCCCCAATTGATGTTATTGCATGTTCTCATGCAATCTACTACATTGCTTAATCATGATTTGCTTTTGAATGAGCTTCGCTTATATCAATTGTCATTAAACTTTGCATTTGACAATTTCATTTCTTTTCGCAAAGTATTCCTTGTCATAAATTGAATTGCAACATGTTTGGTTGGTTCTTGTGTGGCAACCAAATATTAATTGGTATTGGTTCTTGTGTTTCAATACCTTGTTTCTTTTTGTTGATGCGAGATTTATTGAACATATTTAAGAATGCACCTTTAAATCAACCATATAAAATACTCATCATTTAGGCATTTATTTGCAAATCACATAACTTTTGAACCATAATGCAATAATAATTGATTAGGACAAGTATGTTAGGATGAAATGAAGTGATATGGATGTAATAATAAATGGTTGTCCTTCCCCCGACAACTAAAGGTGTTTACGTATTTTTTTCAAATGAGAAAGGAAATATGGTGAAGTATTTTCCAAAAATTATAATTTTAGTATTCAAGGAATTCTATGATTGAAAGCTAGAAAAGAACACACCTTTACTTACCTCGGAAGTAGACAAACAGTGCATATGTAGAGAAATTGTAGTTGTAGTTGGATCATGGAATAGAATGTAGATATTCATCTGATTCTTGGTTGCATAAATGGTGGATGATATGGTGAAAGTGGATTCTTTATTACTGCTGCTAAATCTATTGTATCTACTACAAAATGCTGAAATGATATAGTCTTCACCTGCTACAAAACCTGATGGTACAACTCTAGTCATGCGAATAAATGTGTTGTTGTCGAGCATGAAGAGAATTCATTGGATTACTGACCATTAATGAATGTAGTTAACCAATGCAAGGCAAACTCGTCATTAATGTCAACAAGTGCCAAGGTACCTAAGTACATCTTGCGAGGTGTGGATAGATGATCTAATGTCGAGCCACTTGCAAGATCTAACAGTCAAGGGATATTTATGATTGTCAGCGAGAGAACTTGTCATTGATGCACACAAGCATCAAGGTACTAATAAGGACTCTAGCCCTGAACCTAGATAATGCGCTGATGTCGATAGGCCAAGACTTGTTAGGAGGGAGGCCTTATGAATCCCCCATCATCTAACGCGATTATGAAATGATGATTTTGGAAGAACTATGAATGAAAATTTGTGCAGCAGATCAAGGTTTATTTAATGGAAAGGAAAATGAAAATATGGTAAACAAGCAAACATAAAGCAAAAGGACAAATCAACATGTGAGCGAGTTGAATGTCTCTATGAATGGAAATTATGGAAAATGTGAATGGAAAATGTAAGTGAAAAACATGCGACACTTGCAAGGAAAATGGTGATGATGATGCTTAGTGAAAATGCTTGGATAGCTTCTGTGTTTGGAGAGGAAATTTGATGGAATTTATGGATGATAGAAATGGATTCAATTAGTTCATGTTTCTCGAAGGTTGTCCTAGAAAACCAATCATGCATAAATTGGCCTCCTTCAATTCTCTGATTGCCCTGGAACCTGAAAATAAACATGGCACTAACATTGCAACAAATGTAAGTATGTTCAAAGAGAAGTGATCAATTTCTCTAGGTACATATGAAAAATTTGCAAAATTGACAAATTCATGATGTGTCTTCGATTTAAATGGTTAGTCCAATTTCATAATTGCGATAATAAATCGAATTTCTAAAATGATGATATGCACAATTTCCTCAATTTATGTTTGTGAATGCTTGATGATTCCTGCAAAACAACCTTTGATAAAAAATTCATCAATTGATCCTACAGATAAAGCACCTTTATAGTTTTTCTTCTTTCTTGCATCATTCTTGAAAACATAACACTAGATTAAACCAATAAATTTTAATCATGATTTTCTGATTAAAATAGATTGTTGACAAATAGATCATTGAGTTAAATACAAGGTTGCATAATTGACTTTCAGCTACATAATTGTTGTTCAGCTGTAGAATTGCACAGTTTCTGTAGCTAAAATCATGAACAAACAGTTAAGTACACATAGTTATGCATTTTTGTTATGAATAAATAGCCAGTCTAATCTTCAAATTAATCAGTACCCCTTCTAGATGATTTATAGTAGATTTTCACTGGATCCCAGTGAAGGGATGATAAAAGAGTGTATTTTGTCATATATTTAGTCTTGTTTCTATGGCTTGCAACAGAAGCTTGTGCTCTTATGTCAAAAACACCCGACACTTAAGTCATAGCCACAAGCACTTGTTTATAACTTTGGAAAAAAATAGAGCTTAGTGAATGGCCCAAGACAAAAGGATGAAAAGCAACATATTAAGTGACAATGACCAAAGGATGCAGACTAAAGAATTATTTTGCTCAAAATTGAATCCGATAGAAAAAGGTTGATCATAACTAAGCGAAATGTTATCTCATGGATTACTATGATTGCTGGATATGTCGAGGATGGCAATGGTGAAATGGAAAAACGTTTTTATTCCCATGAGAATGTCAAACAGATATGAGTTGGTCTTCATTTAGAGTGAGTTGGTTGACTAGGCAACGTTGAATCAGAAATTTTTCCATGTGGCTTGACCATTACGTATGGATAGGCTGCATCATTACCACACTGATAGCAGCAGTTTGGAGTGCAACAATTTGCTTCCAAGAAACCAGTGGCAAACAAATCCCTGTCACTAGTTGTATTAATAACCTCTGCTCCTTCAATTGCTGGAACTCAAGAAATCTTTGTGGCAGATCTTCCTTCTGTAAATCAAGAAAATCAAATCCATTGCATGGTCACAACTGAAGCCTGTACATTTAATTGAAAACCGCTTTTCTCATGTAATCTAGCAAAAAGGCTCCAGAGAACCCCAAAAATCTCTCAAATGGTTACGAATTTGAGAAAATTGCTCCTGTATATTATAATTGACCCCATTCTGAAGAAAACCCATGTTTTACTTTTTGGAATTCGTTTTCATTTGGCCAGAAAACGTTTTTTAAAATTACGTGTTGAAAACTGCTATGTTTCTAAGGCTCTTCTGGGCACGATTTGATCTACAACTCGATTGTTATTCTTTATTTCATTTTCTGGAAATAAATTAGATCTTTTGTCTTTTGTATCAGATTTAAAAAACCTAGATTCCATTCTCAAAGACCTTTGGTCAGTTATTCTAGACATAAAGGTCTTTTATAAAGTTTGCTTCTTTTTTTTCACTTTCAATTGAGCAACAAAAGTTTCATGGCTCCACTACGGCTCAAACGAGTCCCAATTCGTATGATTTTTTTCATTACAAATATCAGAATTTCTCAATGTTTCTGGGAAATTCACCCCTAATGTGTACCTTTTAAATGGCCATTGATAATATTCTCAATAAATAGCATCAAAGACATTATCAAGCAAATACCAACATCAAATCTCAGCAATGGAGCAATAAGGGGTGCTCTAATCTACCTTCATATTAATGCAAGTTGTTCGCTCAATTCATTGCTCGGAAATGACTCTCAAAGGAGATTTGTAGAAGACAATCAATCCATATCGAATCAGAAACACAAGCTATCCTACAACTAAGTCTTGTGATAGATAGTAAAAGTGTAAAATAGGGAAACCTTGTGGATGGATCCAACGTTGGAGTGACCTTTTCTCTCAGTACATATTGGCGATAGATCACCAATATTATCGGATCGTGATGGCTCTCTCCTGGGTTATGGATCAAATCAGGCTCAACTGCAAAAACGAGCCTTTTCTATAGCTTCGCAAGAACGAATCAGAATGGAATCATTTGAACCTTTGATATCCTAGATATGCAACAAATTAGATCAAATTCAAAGCAAGATTTTTTTTTATTTTTTTTAATGATGAATTTTGGATTTTGATTTTTAAGCTAATGCAATTTTTTTCCTTTATAGGTCGCATGAGAGCCTAAATTGTCAATTCTTTTGGGAATGAAAAACATAGAAGAGAATTGATTTCAGAATTTTCATTTTCCTTATTCAAAAAATTTTTTTTTTGAAAAAAAA
>APFE031404501.1:0-13236 GCA_000404065.3 Pinus taeda | reverse complement strand
TCGCTTTTTCTCATCTCCATTCGACATCTGTGCCACTCGTTTTACACGGGAGTATTTTAGGCCGGAGTATTTTGGAATAAATGGCATGAATTTGAAGTGCAACATGGAAATGAGGATACCTTCAGGGAAATGCTTCGAATTAAGCGCAGTGTATCAGCTAGCTACAGCCAGGTTTGTATTCTTCAATAATCCATCATATGTGTTTATTCTCTAAATAAAAATTTGGAAAGAAATATGATGTACTGCATTTATACCCGTGTATAGAATTTTTAATGGAATGCCTTATCATTTGATAAATGTGCTTGAAACTCTAATCGGTTTTTGAGTTGTTATAAGAACTTTATTTGACGTTTAGCCTAGTTGTCTATTGCTTCCAGCTTTCTGCCATTCCTATCAGAGCTAATAAACGTAATCACGATTATTATGGTTGATAAAACTATTTTTGTTAGATATTGCTAACAGTGTCGTCTTGGTATGTATCTGACTTCATTGTTTAGTCGAAAAGGGATCTTATTGTTTACTAAGTCAATTTATGGATATTTTATATAAGTATGCCAGAATCATTATACTGTGATGATTTTTGTCGAAAATTGGGATTTTCTGTAAAGTCGTGGTGAATTTTTTCATCTTTCAAGTTTCCTGTCAGCGATGGAAACTAGAGGTAGAAAGTTATTTCTGTCCCAATTTACATTATTAATGTTTTTTCTTCTACTTATTATTTTTCCAAGTCCAAGAATGTAATGAGCAGAGTCCAAGAAGCCTCACAACACTAAAATAAAAACAACACTAGCATATACAGTTTTAAACCAAAAAGTGTGCCTAAGAACAACTAACCTTCTGCTAAAAGTGAAAGAAAAACCTTACAACAAACACACATAATACACACTGCTAAAATATGAATAAAAAGTCCCCAAAGGAGAGTTGACAATCTAAAAAGACACAACTGTTATAATTAAAAAAAGTCTTGAAGGTATAAACAGAGTTTAAACTGTGAGGGCCAGATTCAATCACAATACATAAACCTGCTTCAAGAATCGGTGTCTTTTAAGATAGAATATTAGATAGAACATTGTGTTCTCAGAAAACATGCTAGACCTGGGTGGAAAGCCTCTTGAAAAGCCCTGATCTTGTTGTCCCAAGATTTCATCTAAAGAACCTTGAGCTTAAATCTACAATAAAACCATTCCAAAATCACTTTTCAATCCCAAAAATATACACACTTTTATGCCTGTGAAGAGAGAACTTTCATTGCGCAAGAAGTCTATCTTTTGTATTGGTTGTCTGTTAATTACATGTATGGACAAGTAATGTGTCGGACAATATTCTGATCTGGATACGCCATGATAATGTGGATGTAGCTTCCCAGCTCAAGTGACTTGTACAGGTTGCATTGTGCATTTAGGGTTCACACTAGATCATAACCACAACAACTCAAATTCTTTTTCATGGTAGAAATGTTCAACACCTTCTACGTGCAGGAAGTGGAACAGATCGAGTAGAGCCAAATAATGATTTGAGGTGGCCTTTTGGGCTCATTAAAAAGGAAATTTAGGTAAGTACAATGATTTTGTAGTTTGTTTTCCTTCAAACAGTACCAATATACTTGAGATTAGCTCCAGTGAGAATGCATCAATAAATAATGAAATGGAAAGTTATAAACAGAGTTTAAACTGTCAGGCCCAGATTCAATCACAATACATAAACCTGCTTCAAGAATTGGTGTCCTTTAAGATAGAAGATCCGATACAGTGTAAATAATCCATGCCATTTATCTGTTAATTACATGTATGGAAAAGTAATGTGTCGGACAATGTTCTGATCTGGATACACCATGATAATGTGGACGTAGCTTCCCAACTTAAGTGACTTGCATAGGTTGCATTGTGCATTTAGGGTTCACACTAGATCATAACCACAACAACTCAAATTCTTGTTCATGGTAGAAATGTTCAACACCTTCTACGTGCAGGAAATGGAACAGATTTGAGTAGAGTCAAATATTGATTTGAGGTGGCCTTTTGGGCTCATTACAAAGGAAATTTAGGTAAGTATAGTGATTTTGTAGTTTGTTTTCCTTCAAACAATTGCATTATGGTTTAAGGGATAGGGTTTATCACATTTTCTGTTAGTTCCATTTAAGGTTTAGGGCTCAAGCTAACACTTATCCAATATTTTTGTTTCTTTCATGAGGGCATATCTTGGCATTTTGTTTCTGTTTCATTTAGACTCTAATTGCCTCAACAATGTGATTTCAGTGAAGCATTTGTATTCGGTCTTTTCACTCTATTTCAGTTTAACTTCATTCACCACCTAATTTTTTGTTATGAGCTAATGATTTGTTGTTTCATGTTTGTGACTTTGCAGGACATTCATTACCAAGGAAAAGAATTGAGGAAAGCTGCAGCTCCAATTGGTTACTATTAAACTTAGGGCTCTATATTTTTGCACGAAAATGTGCTTTTCTATTAAGCTGCAGTGGAGGAATGCTCCTCAACTGCCAGTCCCTCAGAAAATTTTAGCACAGTGGTGGATGGATAAAATCTCTTTTAGAAGAAGCTGAGAATGAGAGGATGCACCTCATGACATTTATGGAGGTGGAAAAACCTAAATGGTATGATAGGGCCTTGGTCTTTACAATGCAAGGAGTCTTCTTCATTGCATACACACATATTCACACATATTCTCAGTCTAATTTACCTGAGTGTAACTCGATTCTAGATTTTAGAACATTCCATGTAACTCAGAGCATTACTAGACATTGTTTCCAAGTCCTAGTACAGAGCGTATGAGCCATATGTCTGTATTCTCCTAGAGATTTTGCTTGAGGCTCACTTCTTACATAGGCAACTAGTCCAAGAAGAGCTTTGTGCCATTTCTTTTTTATATTTGCATTCTTGGGGCTATCTTGGCCTTATGTCGTTTCATAGTTTTATCACATATGTGAACAGTTTCTTCAATGGAGCCCTTTCATATGCGGGATTGAAGTTGCACTTACTTCAAGTAGGAAAATAATATTCTTGTTAAATTAAAATAATTTTTTGTATGAACTTTTGAAACATGTTTATTGTTGTAAAATATAAGACGATAACTTCTTGGACATGATTTTCAGGTTACTGGGCAACTTGGCTTTATGTGGTCAACAACTGGACACACTTTGCAAGAATTCATTGCGATTCCCTGCTATAATATCCAACTCAAATTGTGATGTAGATCCAGGGAATATATCCAAGACTTCAGATTGGTGTCTTATATGCTCATTTTCCCTTTCCCTACCAAGAGTTTCGAACTTGAATTTACCCTTGTGCCACTGTTGTTGAGTAGTGTCCTGGACAATTTGGAACTTATCTTGATATATTTTGACTCCGATTTACTAAATTCTTTGGATGTTATCAGCATCAACTAAGCCATCATAGCGATCTTCAAACATAATCCTCATCGAAGCAATGATGACAATGGGCATGGCTCTTGCTCTCCTATTCTTCTTATGGTACTATTTTTTGTACAAGAATGATGGGGTCAAGCAACCTTACACTAAAATGGAGCAGCAGCTTCTCCAACAAACAGATATCCAAAAAGTATATTTGATAATCTCTTTCAACTTGTTTTCAACTTATTAGGTGGAAATTGATAACCTTTAGCTAAAAGTGAAAGAAAAAACTTACAACAAACACACATAATACATGCTGCTAAAATATGAATAAAAAGTCCCCAAAGGAGAGATGACAATCTAAAAAGACACAGCTGTTATAATTAAAAAAATTCTTGAAGGTATAAACAGAGTTTAAACTGTCAGGGCCAGATTCAATCACAATACATAAACCTGCTTCAAGAATCGGTGTCTTTTAAAATAGAATATTAGATAGAACATTGTGTTCTCGGAAAACATGCTAGACCTGGGTGGAAAGCCTCTTGAAAAGCCCTGATCTTTTTGTCCCAAGATTTCATCTAAAGAACCTTGAGCTTAAATCTACAATAAAACCATTCCAAAATCACTTTTCAATCCCAAAAATATACACACTTTTATGCCTGTGAAGAGAGAACTTTCATTGCGCAAGAAGTCTAGCTTTTGTATTGGTTGTCTGTTAATTACATGTATGGACAAGTAATGTGTCAGAAAATATTCTGATCTGGATACGACATGATAATGTGGATGTAGCTTCCCAGCTCAAGTGACTTGTACAGGTTGCATTGTGCATTTAGGGTTCACACTAGATCATAACCACAACAACTCAAATTCCTTTTCATGGTAGAAATGTTCAACACCTTCTACGTGCAGGAAATGGAATAGATCGAGTAGAGCCAAATAATGATTTGAGGTGGCCTTTTGGGCTCATTAAAAAGGAAATTTAGGTAAGTACAATGATTTTGTAGTTTGTTTTCCTTCAAACAATAGCAATATACTTGAGATTAGCTCCAGTGAGAATGCATCAATAAATAATGAAATGGAAAGGTATAAACAGAGTTTAAACTGTCAGGCCCATATTCAATCACAATACATAAACCTGCTTCAAGAATTGGTGTCCTTTAAGATAGAAGATCCGATACAGTGTAAATAATCCACGCCATTTATCTGTTAATTACATGTATGGACAAGTAATGTGTCAGACAATGTTCTGATCTGGATACACCATGATAATGTGGACGTAGCTTCCCAACTCAAGTGACTTGCATAGGTTGCATTGTGCATTTAGGGTTCACACCAGATCATAACCGCAACAACTCAAATTCTTGTTCATGGTAGAAATGTTCAACACCTTCTACATGCAGGAAATGGAACAGATTTGAGTAGAGTCAAATATTGATTTGAGGTGGCCTTTTGGGCTCATTATAAAGGAAATTTAGGTAAGTATAGTGATTTTGTAGTTTGTTTTCCTTCAAACAATTGCATTAGGGTTTAAGGGATAGGGTTTATCACATTTTCTGTTACTTTTAGGGCTCAAGCTAACACTTATCCAATATTTTAAGGGATAGGGTTTATCACATTTTCTGTTACTTTCATTTAAGGTTTAGGGCTCAAGCCAACACTTATCCAATATTTTTGTTTCTTTCATGAGGGCATATCTTGGCATTTTGTTTCTATTTCATTTAGACTCTAATTGCCTCAACAATGTGATTTCAGTGAAGCATTTGTATTCGGTCTTTTCACTCTATTTCAGTTTAACTTCACTCACCACCTATTTTTTTGTTATGAGCTAATCATTTGTTGTTTCATGTTTGTGATTTTGCAGGACATTCATTACCAAGGAAAAGAATTGAGGAAAGCTGTAGTTCCAATTGGTTACTATTAAACTTAGGGCTCTATATTTTTGCACGAAAATGTGCTTTTCTATTAAGCTGCAGTGGAGGAATGCTCCTCAACTGCCAGTCCCTCAGAAAATTTTAGCACAGTGGTGGATGGATAAAATCTCTTTTAGAAGAAGCTGAGAATGAGAGGATGCACCTCATGACATTTATGGAGGTGGAAAAACCTAAATGGTATGATAGGGCCTTGGTCTTTACAATGCAAGGAGTCTTCTTCATTGTATACACACATATTCACACATATTCTCAGCCTAATTTACCTGAGTGTAACTCGATTCTAGATTTTAGAACATTCCATGTAACTCAGAGCATTACTAGACATTGTTTCCAAGTCCTAGTACAGAGCGTATGAGCCATATGTCGGTATTCTCCTAGAGATTTTGCTTGAGGCTCACTTCTTACATAGGCAACTAGTCCAAGAAGACCTTTGTGCCATTTCTTTTTTATATTTGCATTCCTGGGGCTATCTAGGCCTTATGTCATTTCATAGTTTTATCACATATGTGAACAGTTTCTTCAATGGAGCCCTTTCATATGCGGGATTGAAGTTGCACTTACTTCAAGTAGGAAAATAATATTCTTGTTAAATTAAAATAATTTTCTGTATGAACTTTTGAAACATGTTTATTGTTGTAAAATATAGGACGATAACTTCTTGGACGTGATTTTCAGGGTACTGGGCAACTTGGCTTTATGTGGTCAACAACTGGACACACTTTGCAAGAATTCATTGGGATTCCCTGCTATAATATCCAACTCAAATTGTGATGTAGATCCAGGGAATATATCCAAGACTTCAGATTGGTGTCTTATATGCTCATTTGCCCTTTCCCTACCAAGAGTTTCGAACTTGAATTTACCCTTGTGCCACTGTTGTTGTGTAGTGTCCTGGACAATTTGGAACTTATCTTGATATATTTTGACTCTGATTTACTGAATTCTTTGGATGTTATCAGCATCAACTAAGCCATCATACCGAGCTTCAAACAGAATCCTCATCGAAGCAATGATGACAATGGGCATGGCTCTTGCTCTCCTATTCTTCTTATGGTACTATTTTTTGTACAAGAATGATGGGGTCAAGCAACCTTACACTAAAATGGAGCAGCAGCTTCTCCAACAAACAGATATCCAAAAAGTATATTTGATAATCTCTTTCAACTTGTTTTCAACTTATTAGGTGGAAATTGATAAAAATCTCTCTCAAATATGCTATATCATAGAAGCTAAGCTGGTCATGTTCCATGGAGATCAACCACAAACATCTTAGGATATAATAAAGAGAATTGAAACACTTGATTATATTGATATCATTTGGTTTGGAGGCTTTAGTACCGTGTAGAAATCGGTGATGGATGACAATCGTGCGTTTGTAGTGAAGAAAATTATGAACAATGGGGCAAAGATCAGATTGCCTCTTTGAAAGAGAGCTTGAGATTTTGGAAAACATCAAACATAGAAACCTTGTGAATTTGTGAGGTTATTGCAATTGTCCATTGGTCAAACTTCTTATCTATGGCTACTTGCCTCTGGGAAGCTTGGAGGAGTTACTACATGGTTAGTATATTGGCAATGCCAAATTTGTAAAATTCATGGAAATCCTTCGAGATGACTTTAGTTATGATTTTAAGGTAGGTTATAATATTTTCAGTATTGTCTAGCGTTTAAAGTTTTGGTGTTTGGAATCAATGTGCAAATAGTCCTACCAATTTTGTCCAAACCATAAAAAAACAAAATCAACTCTTGAATGGAGTGCTCGATTGAAAATAAGATTTGGAGTAGATCGAAATCTGGCTTATTTGCACCATGATTTTTGGCTTATCTGCACCATGATTTCTATCCTCACATTGTACATCCTGATGTAAAGCCCAGCAATATATTGTTGGTTGAGAATTTGGAGTCACATGTATCAGAATTTTGGTCTTCCAAATTCTTGGAAGACGATGAGACACATGTCGCCACCGTTATAGCTGGCACATTTCGTTGCTTGGCACTAAGTATTGATTTCCTTTAGTTCTACCCCTTTTTAGGATTTAGAGATTCTGTATCACCAAAGGTAGTCATATATTTTTATGCAATGGCAGTCAATTGAGAGACTATTTGCAAAGTGGGTGAGCAAAAGAGGAATCTAATGTATACAACTTTGGAGTTGTTCTGTTAGAGTTGCTCAGTGGCAAATGGCCAACATGCCAATAATTTGTAATGAAAGGTTTGAATGTTGTTGGATGGGTAGTTTATGTTTTATTTTATCATTTTATAATTAAGATGATAATTTAATTTTAAAGTCATAGATACCATGATAATTTAATTTTAAAGTCATAGTAATCTAAGAACTTGTTGTGATTTAAAATGCCCAATACGCAATTTTTGACTACTAGCTTTAGCTTCACCATCATGATTAGACAACTACATTTCTAATTGAGTATAGGATGGAATACACACTATGACATTGATATCCCCATTCCAAATGCAGGTCAACACACTATTTGAGGAAAAATACAATGGAAGAAATTGTTGATACGCGTTGTGATTGTGGTTGTAAAGGCGATTCTACAAATCATTGTGAGGTGCATAACTTCCAATCCTAAAGAATGTCCAACAATAAACCAAGTAGTTCGGATCCTAGAAGAAGATAGAGTGTGTCTCCATATCTTAATGACTTTTATGTATCTAATTTAGAGTGACTAGATAAATTCAATCCCGGGCCTTCCATGCCCATTTTGCCAACTATTTTTTTCCTCTTGGTCATAAACTCTTCACCGCTTCAGTTGTGTTGTTCTGGTCTGCTTGTATATATTTGTGAGCCAGTGGCTCTCCGCAAATAAATCACGGTGTGTTCTCCAGACTAACAATGGTGCAAAGCATTCAATATAATTCATTGCTATAATAGAAACCCTGTCCATCACTTAAATCAAGGTAATTTAGATTTAATTTTTATAACTAATATATTGATTCTTTTTTAAATATATTTTGTTGACTAGATAAATGACTTTTGATAAATAGATTTTTATGCTTGTTCGCATTTATTAGATGGTTAATTTAAAATCCATGCTTATATTTCTCATCCTTTACTAAGTCATAAATAAAAGGGACTAGCCAAGGAAAAGCAAGTGTGACTTTCCATATCATTGGCTTTAAGTAGTAAGAGACATTAAATAGAAAATTAAAGTGTTTTCAATTAACATTATTAATCAAATATTTTTTATATTTAAATTAATATATTTTTTTTAAATTAATTATATTGGTTTTCGATATATTATCTTTATTTTAATTAAAACAATTTTTTAATATATTGGGATAGACAATCAAGAAGAGTATAAAATAATAGTTTACACTTTTGGATTTTTATTTTATTAATATTAATTTTTAAATCTTAATTAATAAATAATATATATTATATACTATTTTATATACATATTAATATAGATAGATATAGATAATAGATAGATAGAAGATGTAGATAGTTTATATTTTTTATTATTGACTATAACACGAAAATTTATAATAATATTGGATAATCGCATTAGGAAATAATTGAGTGTTCTTGTCACCTTTCTTCAACTAGGGTTACCCTATATTTATATTTTGAGAGAATTTGCTCCTGTCTTTGAACTTTATCAAGGTCCTCATAGTCGAGCCTTTGAGAAGGTCCTTTGACAATCCTTAGCCCGAATGTCTGTTTTCAATTCATCCGTAGTTTTTTCCTATGGCTTCTTTATTCTTAAAAATGCCACCAGAAGCTTCTCTATTTAAATGACTCATTTTTTCCTTCAAAATTTTAAGTCTCCGGGCCATGACAAAAATTCTTTTATCCAAACTGAATATGTTTATTCCACCATTCCTCTAGTTTGTCTTTGAAGTTAGGATGATATATCTAAATGTTTACAAATATCAAAGGCAAAAATTTGCAAGCTAGATGTACCCAAATTTCCCAATACCAGTCTATGTTTAGATTTGGAATTCTTGGGGATTAGGATTCAAAACAAAAGTTACCTGGAAACCACTGGGAATTTGCAAGAAATCTCTCAGTCCCTTCTGCATTATGATTCCTCTCTACCTTTCAATCAGTCTGAGTGAAGCTATCCCTCGTAGGAGTTGGATGCCAAAGACAACCAGTTGAAACAAAGTCCACAATCTCTAGGTTGGCCAAATTGAATCCTAACCCTCTACTTTTCTCTGAATGTATAAGAGTTGCATTGAAATCTCTATCAACAACCATTTTTCTTCCTCCAAATGGATTGAAACGCTTCGAGCAGTTCCCAACGTCTCTTCTTCAGAATCCGATCAGGAGCGTTGTATACATCTTGTATAGAAAATATACACTAACCACGTAACTATGGACTCTATAATGAATCCAAAATTGAGAACTAAAATTGTGATAAATATTCATCTTTGCAACATCCCACAAAATTACAAATACCAAACCCAACTCTGCCTACTTCTTGAGACTTGGTTGTTGTTTTAGCTTTTCAACACTTCATTTCATTTTTTGATCCAAGTCAGTTCTTTTCACTACTCCCTCCTCTTTATTGCCAAATTTGACTTGAATTATTTAATTCCTCAAATTTTGACTTTTTTCTTCTATGCTATTATTTCTTATGCCATTGCCTTACGGCGTTTTCTTTGTAACATGTCGGGCAAATGCTAGTTTACATATATGATAACCACTCAACCACTCTCACCAATACATTAATTGTTTTTTATTAATAAGATAGGTCTCTAACTAAGATTAAAATAACCTTAAAACTATAATGCTAAAAACATAACTTTTTCTATCATTCACACGTGACCAATTTATAACTCAGGTTGCTTTACCTTCTCCTTGAATTCCTATGACACGAATTCCAAGGAACGTTCCAACCCAATGGGGTCTCAAAAGGCTGACTATTTGTTGGCATGTGATACCCTACAACTGTGCGCAGCTCCTTTTCCATGTGCAGAAGGATCAAAGGGGCTACAAGATAAAGACGAATACATTGATCACATGTTGATCGATTTCTGGTTGCAAGGCGAATGTCATAATACTCTGGATAGCAACGTTTCAGCGCATCTTTCAGGCCCTCTATGTTGTTTATCCACACCAGCCCCTTCTCCGTATACACTTCTTTCTTCAAATCATTGGTGAAAAAGTGATCTGCCTCTAATTGACATGATGCCATGATAAAAAAGATAAAAGAAGGTTGTTTCGCTGATTCCAAAACCTTTGATTTTCTCCTCTGCCATCTCTTTCAGATTTGAGATAGGATATTATACTAAGAGTGCAGATATGGCTCTTCTCCCAAGCTACGACAACTTGACTCACTGCGGGCCAAATATTAGGAGATCAAACTGAGTGAAATCTATTTCAGAGAGGCAAAAAACCGAAGTTGGATCAAACATTTACTCACACTAGTAGTGACTCCTTAATTTCATTCGAAGGTTGATTTAACTCACGACTTTTCCATCCCCGCATATTCACGATGCATCTTAGATAGCCTTGGACGCCTGCAGTCACCCCATAACCAATTGATCGATCCACGACATTTTTTGTTCCTTTTCCACAGCTGCGACGCTACCGAATTAATACGACACTAAATGCGTTGTATAAATTGTAGTCATAGATAACGTTTCCGACGAAGCATATTCTCACCCCATTAAATCTTCACCATTAATTTAAAAATTCAATTATGACCCATCCACTTGAGGTTGATATATAAACGCCTTCAAAAAATTACTCTCATTGTCTTAATTTTATTAAATTTTCCGTATAATCTTTATTTATAAATAAATAAATGGCTATTTATTTACCAATAAACATTCTGCGTAAAATACTAAGAGACAATACAATAACCAAATACCAAAACAAACATTCTCTAACATTATAAAAATATGATTTAAACTAAAATAAATAAATAAATATGTAGAGATTTTTTGTTGATGCGTTTTGAACCAACTAGTGTGGTTCATCGTCAGAACAAGTTGAGGAGTTAGATCATGGCTGCCAATTATATAGGGGGAGCAGATCATCCAAACGGTTAGGTTGACTAGGTTGACCATCATCTAAAATGGCTAGATTAAAAAAAATATTAAAATATTAATATGTCAATATGATATGATTGAACTATTGTGTATATTTAGTTCATTTCAATTTATGCATATTAATATATTTTCTTTAGTTATAAATTTATTAATCTAATCATTTTCAAATTTATTAATCACCAACATTAAGGATAGTAAAACGGGGTTTATTATAATAAATTTTTATATTATTATATTTTATTTAGTACTAAATACCAATCATTTATTTTAATCATGATTGTGTGGGAGCGTAAAGGGGGTTTATATATTAGAAAATATAGTTTCATTTATTTAATTATTTAATTATTTATCCCATTGACCCTAAGGACATGAAGGGTGTCCACTTGATCCCCTGTTCTTGTGGGACCCCCTATATCAGGGAAAATGGGAGCTCCATCCATCAAAGGATAAATGAACATGCAACTGACCTAGGAAATGGGAGAACCAATTCTTCAGCATTAGCAGAGCATGCAGAAAAGAGGAAGCATAATGTTTGTATTGAGGAGGCCAAGGTTAGTACCAAAGTTGTGCAGTTCCATCACCGTAAATTCAAGGAAGCTATTGAAATTGATAAAAAGCCTAACAATCTCAATAGAAATGATGGTTGGAAGATCAATCATTGCTAAATCCCTACCCTTTCTTTTCAGTCTTGACAAGGTTTCCCCATATTCCTCGTTTCCTTCTCCTTAGAGCAGCTGTCATTTCCTTCCTCCTAGGGTTCTCCCTTTAGTTATATTTTTTACTGTTATCTTGTGCTTGTCCTCCTTGTAAATTAAAATAATAATAATAATAATAAATATGCTTGTTTAATTATACTCTTCCTTATAAACAATTTATAATTATATTAGTTTCTTAACGCCTTTACCAATTTACATTAAAATTGTATAAAACATAAATAAACCTATTCATTAGTTTATTCCATTAATCATAATTAACATAAATAAACAAACATAATTAATAAATGAAATTAATTTTAGATTAACCCCTTACTCATCTCAAGCAATTCAATGGATTACTAATCAATTAGGACTTTAGTAGATAAATTAACTATAATAAAATACATTTCCCATTAATATGAAACCCCCTTTTAACTCTATATCCCTAGTGTTCATGTGATTAATAAATAAAATAAGTAAATAAATAATTTATTAATCTATGGAAATATATTAATATATATAAATTTGAATATACATATTTAACAAATATTACTTATTCTATTCTTTTGACTTTTAATAGTTATTATTTTTTAATCTAGCCGTTTTAGTAGCCTTGATGGTCAACCTGTCTCTATCTTGTGGATGATTCTCTCCCTATTATAATGAGCCATATTTGACTCACTCATTGTCTTGCGATGGAACCACAAAAGTTTTCTTATGTAATTTTGCCCAAAAACTCTTCGTTAATATATTTATGGCTCAGCAAAGCCTCAAAATCAAAATATAAATATTATATATATTTATTAATATAAAATATTTATTATTTTGTTTTGTATCTTATTGCCACCAAAATTGTATTTTAGTGATTAGAAATTGAAGGGACCATAACTGGAAGAAAGGAGGATACGTGGATATGGATAGCCTATAGAAAGGATGAGATAATTTTAAGAGCACACAATTTATTACGTAAAAGACCGAATTCCATTCGTCATCGAATTTAATTTTCTTGTATTCTTGAAGTTTAAGTTTCTGAGATGGTGGAGTGTATAGTGTATTTATGAAATAAATGCTGATCGGCTATTTGGACACCCATCCTTCTTTTGATATATTCCTGTCAAATCATAAATTCTAAGATGTATACAATTTATGTTTTAAAATATCTTTGAATAGGACATTTCGTATAGCACTTTTCTAATTAGTAAATTGTTTTTTACTTGTCTTA